>JAJPGS010001053.1:0-26148 GCA_028654335.1 Alnus rubra | reverse complement strand
CTGGGGGTGGTGCGACCACCCCCGACTCCAAACTGTGGAGGGCCGACCACGCATTGGGTGGTCAGCCAGCCACAGTTTAATATTGGTTTGTTTGTTTTCTTTCTTTCTTTCTTTTCTTTTTTTTTTCATGAAAAAAGAAATTGATAAAAATAATGAATGCTTTTCTCTAGAAAATGTAGTATATTCCTTTATGAATAATTATTCCTCTCATTTTGAAAAGAATAGATAATCCTCTTCATAAGAGAATAATTATTCCTATTGGAATAACTATTTCAAGGAATAGACCCTACCAAACAAAGTAGTCATTCCACTTCAAGAGTCGATTCCGCAAACCAAACGAGACTTTACAGACTAATTAAAAACAAAACAATACTATTAATAGTATCATATCACTAAATACATGAATTTAAATAATGGTAATATTTTCAATTTAGCCCTATAACTAAATCTAACTGTCGTAAAGAACATAAAACACATACAAATAAAAATCTTACTTTTATCACAATTGTAAAGAACTCAAAAATTAAAGCAAATAAGGCAAAATAACAATACCCACAAGGCAAATACTAAGATTTGGGTCCTAGAAAGATCGATGTCTCTTTTCTTCCTGTTTTTGTTTTTGATATGAAGTGGAAGTAAAAGAACTGACCTCAGTGACAGGAGTGAACCATCTGAGACGGAACCTAGGAATGGAGGAGTCAAGAGGGCCCGACCCAGTGAGCCGAGTCAAGTAACAGGTCTCGGAGATGTTGAACTCGGCCGCCACCGCTTGCAACCATTGCTCATCTCTCTTTCTTCCAACAAACACACCGCCGCCGGGTTCCCCTTGAACGCCGAGTCAGTGAACGCGTCCACCTGTCCACCACCCAACTCAATATCCCATTTCCAGATACCACAAATACGCAACAAGAGACAAAGATACAGAAAAGGAAGAGATAGAGAGCTACCACAGAGTACTTTACGAGTTTCTTCGCCATGTTCGAGTTCGAGTTCCAGACTCAGACAGAGAAAGAGATTAAGAGAGTCAACAGCCGCCACCCGCCAGTGTATTAATTTTCTTTTTTCTTTTTTTGGTACCCAATGGGACTATCGGTGAAAGTTTCAATGCTTTACAGTAGCTCGGGATTAAATAAAAAAAAATGTTGATTAACTTGATTGGTGCTGTCATATTAACATAGTAATATAACAATGAAAAGAGTGTATTTCTAACCTTACTCAGCATGAATTAGAATAAGCTCACTCTTAATGAAGCCTTTTTTCATTTCTAATTTTCTAAATACCAAATCTTCACTGCTCACTAGACTGGTGTTGTTGCAAACTTGCACTACAAAAAAAATTGTTTTTTGCCACTTGCAATTCGCCACGTGTACGGTCACTGTACACGTGGCGAACTGTTAGCCACGTGCAAGTGGCCACGTAAATACACGTGGTGAATCCGGTGACACTAATTGCACAATTGGCCGCGCGTATTAAAATACACGCGGCCAACAGTTGGCCGCGTGTATTTTAATACGCGCGGCCAACTGTGAAATTTTTTTCTTAATATTTAATTCTGTTTTTTAATTTCTTTTTATTTAAAATATATATATATATTATTTTACTAAATTCTCCAAATTATTTTATCCAAAAATATCACAAAATCAAATTACACAAATTAATCAAAACAACAATATTTAAAAATTTGAATACCATGTACTAATAAATGTATTCGTTACTAACAACAAATACTTACACAACAATATCAACAAATTTGAAAATCTTGATCTAATAAAGTTATTCGTTACTAACAAAAAAAAAATACACAAAATATCTACAAATCTGGAGGACGTCGCTGCGGATCACGAGGTGCAGTCCCGGGCGTGAACTCGCCAACCGGCGATTGTCCCGCAAGAGATGGTGTAACGGGCGATGGAGTCCCGAGAGGGGATTGTTGGCTCAGCAATTGTCCAACAGGCGACAACGGACCAACGTTGTCGCATTACCTGCAAGTAATAAAAATAATTAACCTATATAATATTATATGCAAATTTAAACAAGTAATGAGAACAAATTAAAAATAAACCTAAGTGTATACATAATATGAACCATACCTGCAGGCGCACTACTAACAGACGACGTACTACCTACGTGTGCAGGTGAAGACTGCTGAGCACCAGGGCATACGAACGATAATCCTGTAGAGGACATGAAGGCCTCAAACTGTCGCATGCGCTGCTCCATAGCATCAAACTGTCGTAGCGCTGCTCCATGCTGTCAGCCCGCTCTCTCTCGGCCCGCACTATGCCCTCCAACCCGTCATTCCTCTCTCTCTCGGCCCGTAACATGATATCCATCTCCGCAATTTTGTGGCAGCCCAATCCTGAGACGTGCCCTCGGCCGGTCCCCCCGTGTGCGGCCCTATACGAGAAACAAGTCCCGCGAACAGGAGTAACGTTCGGCCCAACCTGCCGAACCCTACCCCATACTCGGGTCGCCCAACCGCCTGCTCGTACGCGTCGCCAGGTGCCCAACGCACCGTATCTGATGAGACGTCCGTGGCAGCAGGATCAGTGGACAAACTCTGTGTCATCCGCTCCTGTACGTCGTCAACATACAAAACACTGGTAATTAATAAATACTTTATCACACGCATAACTAATAATATTAATAACATAACAGTAGCATACGCATAGGTCCCGTGTCCGCTCGTTCAGGTAAGTGCCGTCTTTCCTTGTGTGCGTCTTCACAAACGACTCGGCGCGAGTGGGGGGCGTGCCAGATGTAGATGCCTGTCGCCATACAGTATAAATATATAACAAACATTGGATATTCATTTAATGTTAAGAAAGAACAATTACGCACAAATAAGAATTAATTTACATATTGTTCATACCTCATCGTGATTAAATCTGGCATAACTTTTGGACCCCAGACTATGGGGGATGTCATTCTGCTCCCGCAGCCGCTTCATTCGTTCAGACCTCGCCTTTGCATTGAACATTCCCAAAAAAAATGTAAGAATTGACACTTAATTACTTATGTGCTATGATTAATGAACTGTTTATTAAAAAAACACAACATTATAGTAATACATTCAAAGACCTACATACCATTTCTTTTGTGCACCACTCGTGCAGTACGTCCTCCACATCCGTTTGGTCATACTTATCAAAAAACGTATCTGGCATTCTCGCACGTATTGTCAATGGCGTGTCACCGTCTCGAATATTTAGCTGGGTCCTCAACTTCGACTTCCACGAACGGTGCTTACGGCCCATATCACCCCAGAATTCGTTCTGTGCCAGGCGCTGGTCGACGGATACGGGTACATAAAATTCTTGCTGCACATTCAATTTAAGATTAATTTTAGCAGTTCAATAAAAAAAATCTTAACTTTAATTTCACAAATACATATATTAGTTTCATACACATACCATTATGGCATCCCACATAGCCGCTTAATCTGTTATCTACCTTTCCCATTCGTCCCGCAAGTGAATGTGGGACCCGCTCCGTAAAGCTTGCCCGCAGCCCGTCTATAACGATTGCATGCTCGTCCCACGGTTGTGTTGCAGCATTGTACTGCAACACAACTTTCTTCCCCTCGGGAGCACCCAATTTCTCTCTGGGTCCTTAATCACCTCAAAATAGATGCTCCCGTCTGGGTTATACCCTAGTCAATAAATATAAAACGTTAATATATTAACACTAAATAACTTAATTATATAATAAAATAAATAAAAATTCAATTTAAATATTATACGAACTTACTAAATTAAGATATAATGATGTATAAAATGTACTTACCCATCAGCCGAATATGGTCGATCGCTATGTGCTCGGTCGCTGGGTCACCAGCATGCTCCTCGCCTACCTCATCTGCTGGGTGAGCTCATCATCATGATCGTCATCCGAAGGCATATCCTGGGGGACATCATGGCTAACTGATCAAGCCCAACATCACATCGTCCCCCTCGGGGCAGCTGGCTCTCCCCCACATCTGGGTCCTGACTCTCCCCAGAAGCGGCAACTGGCTCTGTCCATAAACAGCACTGGCTCTCCCCAGGTGCCGGGCCCTGGCCCCCGCCGTGCCGACATGTCCCGACCGCATAGCCGGCATAGGCATCCCCCCCGCTGTGACAGCGGGAATCTGTCATCCTGAGTCTCACTATCAGGGTTGACTGGCATAGGTGGTGTAAGGGGGTATGGATAGTACAACGGAATCTGCTCAGATCATGACACTCTCGCGCCCACCATCGATCAATATGACCCGGTGAGGTGATCCCCCTGCGAGAACGTCGTGTATGGAGAAGGAGAATATCCAGCTGAGCTCGTCTGGCGGATCTGACCTGCTCATCCCCGCCGTACCCGGGGGCAATGGTCTATAAACGGCGTCCGGGTGGTGTGGCCACGGTGTAGTATGTAGTGCCGCTGACATCGCCGGTGTGGACGTAGGCGGGTATGAGAAGGAGAATATCCAGCTGCGCTCGTCTGCCCGGGATCTGACGCTCATCCCCGCCGTACCCGGGGGCAATGGTCTATAAACGGCGTCCGGGTGGTGTGGCCACGGTGTGGTATGTAGTGCCGCTGACATCGCCGGTGTGGATGTAGTCGTGCAAGGCACGGGTAGGCGTGGTGCACGATGTGCGCAAGTAGGGGGTCTCTGGTCCATCGAAACCTGCGAACAAATGTAGACAAATTATTTAAATTCGTATTAATTTTAATATTAAAAAGAATATGCATATTATACAATGAGCTCTATGCAAAATAAGAAAGTATTTGAGTTTAAGCAATTGTACCAATAAATATAGCAATCATTGTATAACAGGAGCTTCAATCGGATCAATGTCGGGCCTGTCGTGATCGAATTCATCATTCATATCATGCAGGTCATCAGTGGGTAATACGATCGGTACACACTCGTGATATGCATTATCTGCATCACTACTCCCTTCCCCCTGACCAACATCGTACACGTTGCGCGGTTTAGTCCTCACGGCACAAACCCAGTTTGGGTTCCTTTCATCCTCGACATAAAACACTTGGTCTACCTGAGATGTAAGCACGTAAGGCTCGTCAGTAAGCAGTTCTCCCCTGTGGACGAGGTGAGTGAAGTTGACAAACGCTAGACCATAATCGTCGACTCTAAATCCTCTGTCCATCGTGGGGTCCGCCCAATTGCACTTAAATAGGACGTACGTAGTCCTATCGTAGTACTCGACCTCAACTACATCGGTTAACTGCCCGTAGTAGGTTTCGCATTCAACGGTTGGCACACATACGCCGCTGTTCTGAGTCCTCCTTCCCACATCATGGGCTAGCGTGCGGAACAATTTCCCGTTTACCACGTACCTGTTATACTTCACTGCTGTCTCCTTCAACCCTCTACTGCGCATAACCAATTTCAGCCCCAATTCCTCCCTACTTGATCGTCAAGGCCATCAACCTATGTTATCATTTCATATATTAAAAGAATACATCGGTTAATAGCGGCATATTGTCGAACCCTATCTTAAATGACACTGAACATAGGTAAATATTATATACGAAAATACCACTATTCCTTACATATGCGCGGTACCACTCGCAGAACTGCTCATGATGTTGGGCTTCAATTAGAGCGTCCGTGATGCGACCCCTAACGCATGATCGCCTAATAGCGTCTTTGTGCATCCTACATTCAGCGGATATAATTAAAAAACTAATTATTATCAATTATATCATTTGAATCCGGTTCAATATGTAAACACTACTTACATCCACAAATTGAGAAACTCTTCAGAGTTGAACACAATATAACGATGAATCTGATGCATCGTCAACCGGTTCAACCTAACTCGCGTTCCCGCCCCCTTGGAACCATCAGGATTTCTCAAAGGTCTGTTGTGGAAGGTTGGTGCATTTTCTAGATATCTCGAACAGAACGTTTCTAGCTCGATCGCTATGTAACCTTCCGCAATGCACCCCTCAGAGCCGCTTTGTTGCGCACATTCGACTTGAAACCCCAAGACTCCTGGTGCACACCATAAACATTAAGGGCTTGTCCCCGTTTAATGCCACGATTACATGAAAAAATATATATATATATATATATATATTTTCTGCGAAATTTTACCTCTCTGTCGGGTACATCCACATATATTGAACGGGTCCACTGAGTCTACACTCGTGCACAAGATGCACGACCAAGTGGACCATGCTAGTAAAAACCCAGGAGGAAATACCTGTTCCAGCTTGCATAGTGTGATACAGACGTCACCCTGCAGTCGGTCCATCTCAGCTTGAGTTAGCTTGGTCGAGCATATGCCTTGAAAAAATGCTGACATCTCAAGATAGGTTGACCACTTTGTCTGGCAGTGACTGACGCAATGCAATTGGTAGAAGCTGCTGCATCAGTATGTGGCTGTCATGACTTTTTAACCCTGAAATTGTACGGTCCTTCATCCGAACACACCGTGAAATGTTCGATGCATATCCGTCTGAAACTCTCACATTTCGAAGAACCTTTAAAAAGCTTTCTTTATCCCCCCTGGACATCATGTGACAAGCCGCAGGTATATATGTTTTACCGTTTGCGGCGGTGAACGGATGCAATTTAGGTCTCAACCCCATCTCCTTCGTTTTCCCTTGATGTCCAAAATAGTGCCAAATATATTGTCCATGACATTTTTCTCTATGTGCATGACATCAAGATTGTGCTGAAGTAAATTGTCCTTCCAGTACGGCAATCTAAAGAAAATACTTTTCTTCTTCCACACAACATCATCAGCACCCCGTGCACCCGTCTTCCGCTTCTTCAGTCTCGTCTTACCCGCATTCTCATCCCCAAACGCAACTCCGTCCAACTGTTGGAGGATCTCGTCCTTGCAAGGCACATCAAGAGCACATTCTAACTCCTCAGTCCCATCAAACGTTCTTTCTGTTCAGCCGCCACAGATGTTCAGTTGGCAAGTACCTCCTGTGTCCCATGTAACAAAATTTACAACCGTTCTTCAAATGTTTAGAACGTGTCGAATACATGCAACAAGGACATACCTTCACACCTTTGTTAGGCCAACCGGATAAATCTGCATACGCCGGAAAGTCGTTTATTGTCCATATCAACTGAGCTCGCATATTGAAATTCTCCATCTTCGCAGCATCTAGTGTTCGTACCCTTACATCCCACAGCTCCAACAGCTCATCAATCAGTGGCTGAAGGTAGACATCGATATCCATACCAGGTGAGCTCGGTTCGGGGATAACCAGTGACAGGATGAACGACGTCTGTTTCATGCACATCTAAGGGGGCAAATTGTACGGTACAAGCAATACGGGCCATGTGCTGTGGGATGTACTCATGTTCCCAAATGGATTGAATCCATCTGCTGTCAGTCCAAGCCGCACGTTCCTACTGTCTGCCATAAAATCGGGATGTAGAGTGTCGAACGATCTCCATGTCTCACCGTCCGCAGGGTGCCTCAATACGCCGTCCCTAGTGCGGCCTTCTGCATGCCATCTCATATTGTGCGCAGTGTGCTCCGACATGAATAACCTCTGTAGCCGTGGGATGAGTGGAAACCATCTCAACACTTTCACTGGACGTTTTTTCCTCGACGATATTACCTCACCATCCTGATCTAAATGTATATCAGTCATCCACGTAGATTCTCCACATACCGTGCAGGTATCTAGGTCTTTATTGTCTTTCCAGAATAACATACAATCATTACGGCATGCCGGAATCTTCTCATACCCGAGACCCATGGAACTGAGGAATTTCTTCGCCTCGTACGTATTAACCGGCAAGGCCTCATCGCAAGGAGGCAATAACTGACTGACAAGCTCAAGAATATCAAAAAAATCTTGTTACTAATACTCCAATGCACTTCAAGTTGTAGAAATGTACATTTGCACTCAATTTACTGTGCTTTCTACTGGGGTGAAGTGGCTTGTCGGCAGTCTTCAACAACTCAAGGTACTTCATTGTGTCCCTTGCAGAGGTTCCTTCATTACTTCTCCGGGCTGGCCAACATGATCGGTTTCACCTACTTCGTGCACGCCGAAGGCATCACGCAACATGGCGTGCATGCCACCACCTTGTTCCAGGTCTCCGCCTTGTTCTGTGACTTCTACATGTTCAATGCCACGGGCAGTCGTATCTGTGACAATGGGATGGTCGTGACCCCGAACAGGAGCAGCAGGGTTTAGGGTAGTCTCACCGTGCATATACCAACCGTATCCATGGACATTCCCTTCCCCCTGTTAGGTGGGCAAGAACATAATCTGGGGGGTGCCGCTGGTTATTCCGGCAGTACTTACATGGGCAGTAAATTTTGCCATAAGCAGCCCTACAGTTACGAACGGCGAATGCCACGAACGCTCTACACCTGTCGTTATACTGTGTCGTACCCCTAGGTGTTGACATCCACGACTTGTCCATATTCCTCTGTACGTGAGTTAACAGTCTGAAACGAAATATGTTATTTGATTACAGCAAATAAAGTGCTTGTTTGTTTAATGTTTGTTTTAAACAGTTAACTCAAAGTATCGTTTTTTCATATTTTTTTAGGGTTTAGGGTTTTTTCTTTTTAGGTTTTAAGGTTAGGGTTTAGGTTTTTAAGGGTTTAGTTTTTAGGGTTAGGGTTAGAGTTTAGGGTTTAGGTTTTGTTAATATTTGTAGGGTTTAGGGTTTTAGGGTTTAGGGTTTAACTAAATAAAATAGTAATAAAAAAAAAAAAAAAAAAAGAGATCTCGAACCTTTTTCTTTTATATTTTTTAATATTCTTTTTTCTTTTTTAGGGTTTAGGGTTTTTTTTTTTTTTTTTTAGGGTTTAGGGTTTTAGGTTTTTAGGGTTTAGTTTGTAGGGTTAGGGTTTGGGTTTACCTCACCATAAAAAGTAATTAAAAAAAAAGAGATCTCTCTTTTTTTTATTTGGGGTAATTACCTTTTTTCCCCATGAACTACCAAAAAATGCGCAATGCCCCCATGAACTACCAACTCGACCAAAATAGAGCATTCAACTACCAAGACAACCATTTTCCCCCCTTCCGTCAGTCAAAGGGGTTAAAACAAACGGTCAACGGGTCATGTGCCATTTTATATGGGGGCATGTTGGAAGATGATGGTAGTTCATAGGTGGAAAAGAGGAAGATGGTGGTAGTTCATATGGGGAAAAGAGGAAAACAAATGAGGGTAAAACAGCGTGTGACTGACGGAAGGGGGGAAAATGGTTATCTTTGGTAGTTGAATGCTTTATTTTGGTCGAGTTGGTAGTTCATGGGGACATCGCGCATTTTTTGGTAGTTCATGAGGAGAAAAGGTAATTACCCCTTTTTATTTTTTTCTTTTTTAATATTCTTCTTTCTTTATTTAGGGTTTAGGGTTTTAAGGTTTCTTTTTTTAGGGTTTAGGGTTAAAAAGGTTAGGGTTTAGGTTTTTAAGGTTTAGCTTTTAGGGTTAGGGTTTTAAGGTTAGGGTTTAGGTTGTTAGGGTTTAGTTTTTAGGGTTAGGGTTAAAAAGGTTAGGGTTTAGGTTTTTAAGGTTTAGTTTTTAGGGTTAGGGTTAAAAAGGTTAGGGTTTAGGTTTTAGGGTTCTAGTTTTTAGGGTTTGGGTTTTAAGGTTAGGGTTTAGGTTGTTAGGGTTTAGTTTTAGGGTTAGGGTTAAAAAGGTTAGGGTTTGGGTTTTTAGGGTTTGGGTTTTAAGGTTAGGGTTTAGGTTGTTAGGGTTAGGGTTAAAAAGGTTAGGGTTTAGGTTTTGAAGGTTTAGTTTTTAGGGTTAGGGTTAAAAAGGTTAGGGTTTAGATTTTTAAGGTTTAGTTTTTAGGGTTAGGGTTAAAAAGGTTAGGGTTTAGGTTTTAGGGTTCTAGTTTTTAGGGTTTGGGTTTTAAGGTTAGGGTTTAGGTTGTTAGGGTTTATTTTTTAGGGTTAGGGTTAAAAAGGTTAGGGTTTAGGTTTTGAAGGTTTAGTTTTTAGGGTTAGGGTTAAAAAGGTTAGGGTTTAGGTTTTTAATGTTTAGTTTTTAGGGTTAGGGTTAAAAAGGTTAGGGTTTAGGTTTTTAGGGTTTGGGTTTTAATGTTAGGGTTTAGTTTTTAGGGTTAGGGTTAAAAAGGTTAGGGTTTAGGTTTTGAAGGTTTAGTTTTTAGGGTTAGGGTTAAAAAGGTTAGGGTTTAGGTTTTTAGGGTTAGGGTTTTAAGGTTAGGGTTTAGGGTTTAGGGTTTAGTTTTTTAGGGTTAGGGTTTTAAGGTTAGGGTTTAGGGTTTAGGGTTTATGGTTTAGGTTTTAGGGTTTTAAGGTTAGGGTTTAGGTTTTTATGGTTTAGGTTTTAGGGTTAGGGTTAAAAAGGTTAGGGTTTAGGTTTTTAAGGTTTAGTTTTTAGGGTTAGGGTTAAAAAGGTTAGGGTTTAGGTTTTTAGGGTTCTAGTTTTTAGGGTTTGGGTTTTAAGGTTAGGGTTTAGTTTTTAGGGTTAGAGTTAGAAAGGTTAGGGTTTAGGTTTTTAAGGTTTAGTTTTTAGGGTTAGGGTTAAAAGGTTAGGGTTTATGTTTTTAGGGTTAGGGTTTTAAGGTTAGGGTTTAGGGTTTAGTTTTTAGGGTTAGGGTTTTAAGGTTAGGGTTTAGGGTTTAGTTTTTAGGGTTAGGGTTTTAAGGTTAGGGTTTAGGTTATTAGGGTTTAGTTTTTAAGGTTAGAGTTTAGGGTTTACCTCACCATAAAAAAGTTATAAAAAAAAAAAGATCTGTCTCTTTTTTCTTTTATGTTTTTTAATATTCTTCTTTCTATTTTTAGGGTTTAGGGTTTTAAGGTTAGGGTTTATGTTTTTAGGGTTTAGTTTTTAGGGTTAGGGTTTTAAGGTTAGGGTTTAGGTTGTTAGGGTTTAGTTTTTAGGGTTAGGGTTAAAAAGGTTAGGGTTTAGGTTTTGAAGGTTTAGTTTTTAGGGTTAGGGTTAAAAAGGTTAGGGTTAGGGTTTTAAGGTTAGGGTTTAGGGTTTAGGTTTTAGGGTTTTAAGGTTAGGGTTTAGGTTTTTAGGGTTTAGTTTTTACGGTTTAGTTTTTAGGGTTAGGGTTTTAAGGTTAGGGTTTAGGGTTTAGGGTTTAGGTTTTAGGGTTTTAAGGTTAGGGTTTAGGTTTTTAGGGTTTAGTTTTTAGGGTTAAGGTTTTAAGGTTAGGGTTTAGGGTTTACCTAAAATAAAAAAGTAACCAAAAAAAAAAAAATCTCACTCTTTTGTAGGGTTTAGGGTTTTTAGGGTGTACGGTATTTTGGGTTAGGGTTTAGGGTTTATGGTTTTTGCTTGTTTTTTAGAGTATAAAGTTTAGGGGTTTGGTTTTGAGATTAGAGTATAGGGATTTTTGTATTGGTTTTGATTTAGGGTTTAGGGTTTATTGTTTAGACCTTTGTTATAAATTGAATAATAAAAGAAATTATTATAAATGGTAGACGGTGGCCAAATTTAATTTTCTGTATCTATCCAATAATTGTTGGATACGATCATTTTATTATAAAATGATGGCGAGTTTACTTTGAAATGTTTTTTTTTTTTTTTTGTAAAAAAATTACCTGAAAATGAACAATTAAACTTTTTTTTTTTGTTCTTAAAAACCCAAAAATTGTTGAAATAGTACCGCATACTTATTTATATTTTATTGGTTTGCATCATTGATTTTATGATGAAGTTAATAAAATAATGGTGAGATTGTTTAATCTGTTCAAATGTTTTAGCATAAATTGCCAAAAATAATAATCCACACACCAATTCGTAGTACAGTAAAACATATTACAAAAAAGAAAATAACACAACTGTACGAATATTTTCCATGCATAACGACCAACCACATCAAAACACATAAAATTGCACAACAATAGATATTCAAACCCAACAAAATTAACAGAATTGCATAGACCATTATTAATTGCTAAATCCACAATTATTATATGAAACTATTAAAACAATTAGAAACAGATTTTAAACAAATTAATTTAAATGCACCAAGTTTATTATAGCCAAAATAAAGAAAAAAAATTAATGCCAAAATTACTCACAAATATTTTTTTTGGGTGTATTTTATGCTCCTTAGCCAAAATGTACCTGCATTAAAACATATTAGTCCCAAAATAATATCCCAAAACAAGTCGCAAAATAGCAATCACGTACAAGGCAGAGAGGAGAGAGAGAGAGACAGACCGGGAGAGGTTTCAGAGAGAGAGAGAGAGAGAGATGTAGAGAGAGATAGAGACAGAGAGATGGATGTAGAGAGAGAGGTCCGGACCTAGGGTTAGGGTTCCTACTGTGGTTCGGTTAGACAGAGAGAGAGAGAGAGATAGAGAGAGAGAGAGCTAGAGAGAGAGAGAGCTAGAGAGAGAGACAGAGAGAGACAAAGAGGGAGATGTAGAGAGAGATAGAGACAGAGAGACAGATGTAGAGAGAGAGAGGTTCGGACCTAGGGTTAGGGTTCCTGGTTCGGTTAGAGAGAGAGAGAGAGAGAGAGAGCTAGAGAGAGAGATAGAGAGATAGATAGAGAGAGAGAGAGAGAGAGAGAGAGAGAGAGAGAGAGAGAGAGAGAGAGAGAGAGAGAGCATGCACCTATAGGTTGGTGCACGCGTGGTGCAGTGACGGCCGGAGAGGGAGCTGGCCGGAGAAGACAGCGGAGGGCGGTGGTCGGTGCGGACGTCCGTGATCGACGGAGACGGAGAGGGAGAGAGAGAGAGAGAGAGAGCTGAGTGAGAAAGAGAGAGCTGAGTGAGAGAGATGAGTGGATCGAGAAGGGTAGCTTCCTCTGGAAGCTACCCTTTTTTTTTTTATTAAATTTTTTTTATTTAAAAAATAGGCCAGGTGGCGCGCGGGAATTGTCCCGCGCAGGTCACCTGGCCAAAAATTGGCCGCGTGGCGTAATACCACGTGGCCAATTAGAGACGTGTATACTAATACACGTCTCTATCTGTTTTTTTTTTTTTTTTGTGGAAAAACGAAAAATTATATATATATATAAATATATATTTGTATTTGTAAACGCAAATACAAACACAAACCCTAATCCCACCCTAAGTGTATGTAATATATATAGTGTTAAGGTTTACGTAAACTCTAACCCATAAAACTAAACCCTAAACGATAACCCTAAAACTAATTCTTAAACCCTAAGTCTGTGTTAAGGTTCATATATATATATATATATAGGTCCTATATATATATAGGGTTAGGGTTTTATTAGATTAGTATTCCATTAACGCAAATCCTAATTAGAGTTAGGGTTTACTTATAAGTATACCATATATATGTAAAGTACTCAACACGTAAAACGTAAATATACTATAAACATATTGCACGTAGCCCATAACCCCTAACCCTATGTCAATATACTATATATAGCCATAAACTCTAACCCTAAGTGTATGTACTTGTTATGTTGCATTTTTTTTTTGTTCATCGCCGTATAATATGCATATATATATATAGCACAAATTTGGTTTAATTATGCATTTAGTACTCTATATAAACATAAACCTTAACACTACGTGTATATACCTATTATATATATCTATAAACCCTAACCCTAAGTGTATATACTATATATAGCTATACTGTATATAGCTATATAAGTATACTATATATATATATATATATATATATATATTATATATATATATATATAGCAATAAACCCCAATGTTAGGGTATATACAAGTAACTATAAATGTATATAGTTTCGGCACGCCGTTTACATGCATGCATGCATGCATATATTATATATATGTATATACAAATATGACAAGATAGTTTTGAAATACAAATACAAATACAAATACAAATACAAATACAAATACAAACACAAACACATGCAACCCTAAGTGTATGTACTGTACAAATTGCTAAACCCTAAGCCATAAACTAAACCGTAAACTATAAATTAAAACTAAATCCTAACCCTAAGTATATATATATATATATACTATACTAAACCCTGACCATAAAATTGAACCCTAAAACCCATAATCTTAACCCTAATCTTAAGTGTATGTACTATATGTAAGCCATAAACCCTAACCTTAACCCTAATCTTAAGTGTATGTACTATATATAGCTATAAACCCTAACCCTAAATATATATACTATATATATAGTTATAAACCCTAACTCTAGGATCAAATGATAGTTCGACCAAGTTTTGAACATTGAACTGGATCAAGAGATAGAGGCATGCAATTTTATACTTGTGTAAGGTATGCTATAATGATCGGGACCACAAGGCCAACACATTCAGATGGATGTTCTACGAACCCTAACCCTGAGAGTATGTACTACACATACAATAAATTAAGTCCTAACGCATAAACCATATTCAAGAAACTCAACCTGCATGTAAACCCTAAAACATAACCATAAGTACAATACATACTAAACATAGCACAAATTTATTGTTGGGGTATATAATAAGAATTTTTTATATAAATAAATTAAAAAAAATTAAATACAAGTACTGTACAAAAACTAATTAGTTTATAAACTCTAATTTGGTATAGGGTACATAGTAATATTATCATGTACATACTATTTGTTTGTTTTTTTTTTTTTTAAAAAAAAAAAGAATTCCGAAAATATTTTTTCAAAAAACACCAGTTGGCCACGTGTATTTTTATACACGTGTCCAACAAAATGCCACGTGTAATTTATACACGCGGCCAATTGTTTCTACGCCGCATATGGCCACGTGGCCAGAAAAACACGCTGCCATCTGGCCGCGTGTCTATAGTAACCGGTACTGTAGACACGCGGCGATTTTCAGTGTTTTTTGTAGTGTTGCTAGGAGGGAAAAACAATGAGACAAGTGGGTGTAGAAGTATTGGTGGCTTCCTCACCCAATGCAAACTCGTTATGGTAACTCCAACGCCCAGTGTTCGCCACCCAATCACTCTCTCTCTCTCTCTCTATTACCAAGACAAAACACCAAACAAGAAATAATTCATATTTCTTAGAACTAGTGAGAAGCGAAAAATAAGATGGAAGCAAAAAATAAGCAATCACAAACACATGAATTTACATGGTTCACCACTAAGTGTTATATCTACCGAGTTGCAGCGAGGTTTTACTATTTTTGGAAAACAATATAAGGAGGCGTCAATCGGGTCAAAACATCAAAATAGGTCAAAAATTGTTTATGAGCGCTCTGGCTCGGCCCAAGCCTCAAATACATTTAAACCTAAGCGCTTCCAAATTCGAACCGGATCAAACACAAACCATGCTCCACATAGCCTAACAATATCAATTAAAGTCATAGGTCTTGAATTTGAGAGTTTGATTCCTGAGGAAGAAAAAAATATAAATAAATGATTAAATTCATCTAGTCCTATAAGCTTAAGCTTATCAATTCACTTCCTATTTCAATTAAACAGTTCACGTGTTGGACCTCACTTATTAAGGAGTAGTGTTATAATATAAATTAAATAATTAAATTCATCCCTTATAAGTTTAAGGTTTGCGATAAGCAATGATCTAACGCATCAAATAGGACTAGCAATGGGTTCATTGATCACTAATTACTATTGGGTTTAACTAAAAACTAACTTCAAGGGGGTATCGTACAAAAAAAATAGACTCTGGCAATTTCCGATTCCTGACCGCAAAGGGCAAGGGCTAGGCGTCTTCGTGTGACGGAGGAGGGAAGCCCCTGTTTTCCCTCCTCCAAAGGTTTTCTTCTTGGTTGTTTTTGCTTGTAGTTTACGATGGGTGTTTTCTTCTCTCTTGGGGTGAAGTCAGCCCTTAGAGGAGAAGGTGTTTTTCTTTTTCTCGTCCTGTTCTGGGACGGAGAAGTAGTTTTATTGTTTCGATTATAGCTTCTTCTCTTGGTTCGGTGGGACGATTTTGGAGGAGGATTTTTCCATTACCCAAGCATCGGGCTTGATTCAGTGGGTTTTCCGGGTTGATGCGTGGAGTCCGGTGCCGATTATGTACCAGATTGGGTCTTCCTTAGGCATCAAGTGGATGTCCTGAAGCGTTTGGTTTTGTTGCGTTTGAACTTTTTTAGTCTCCTTATCCAAAGCTTCTGGTTTCTTATGCGCAAGGACTGTCTGAAGAGGATGAAGCTATCTTGTTGGACCGCCAGAGCCGATCGATGCGCACGTTTCTCCGTGGATGCTTGCAGTACTGACGACCAACGGTTATTTGCTGGGACAGTTTTTTGGGTGAAGAACGGTTGCGACTTTGGGTAACTGTTTCTCCTGCAGAGGGGTTAAGCCCGAAGATTTCAGGGAAGAATAGGGCCAAAACCGACGAGCAAAAAAGGGACATGATCTGGCGAAAAATAAGGGGGACATGGGTGTTGTGGTGTTGTCCTTCCCACGTTTCTGCTGGCCAGTTTAGTTGCAATTCATTTACGTTTCTTGGTTGTGTGTTTTGTAGCAGTTGCTAGTTGATGAGTGTCAAATAGTGTATATTTGGACCCATTGATTTACATTAGTTAGACCTTGGCCTTGTTATTTTTCTGATGTTTTGGCTAGTTTTTGTGTTTTTGTGTTTTGTAGGACATTAAGAGAGAAATGGCAAATTTCAAGGAGAAATACTCTGAAATTCGGAAGTCCTGAAAAGTCGATCGATCGAATGTTAAGTCGATCGATCGAAATTTTGCCCGAGGTCGATCGATCGACTTTAAGTTCGATCGATTGATTTTTTTCCAGAACCTGCTTTTGGAGACGCGCACCAGACCACCCAATCAGGGGTTTCTCCATGACAAAAAGCAGTCCTCTCTCTGATTCTCGCAGTAGAACACGCTGGTTTCATGATCTTGGTTGTCTCTAGCAAGAAGGAACCCTAGAGGGGGGTAGAGGAGTCATTGTACATGGGTTTCTAGCCCTAACTTCCTTCTATAAAGCCATAGCCATGCCTCCTTGTTCAGGGAGAATCAGAGAGCAGTAGCTAGGTTTAATTTCGTGCATTTTGTAGTTTATTTCAGTAGCTCTTTTCTTTAGACATTTGTCTTTGTTAAGCTTTTCTTTTATTTTCATGTTTTTTCTTCTAGTTTTTGTGGTGTTCTTAGTCATGGGAGGCTAGAACTCTCAACTAAGGTGAGGATGAAACCTCTTCATTGATGACACTCACACTCTTGTAGTACTACTTGCACATTTAATGCTATATCACTATGTTGTTCAAGTTCCATTCATTTAATGCTTTATCTTTTGCAATGAATGTGGTTGGTGGTAGAAATAGGACATTTAATGTGTTTCAACCGATGGATACATTGTTTTATCAGTTTGAAAGATGATATCCGTTGTGATTTATTCTTTGAATGGATACAATGGATGATTTGATTTCAAATGGGTACTCTTTGTGATTTATCTTTGAGTTCGATTCATTTAATGGTTCTAAGGTTTATGGTTGAGAACTTGAATGACACCTAAGCTTAATATTCTTTGGGTGTTCAAGTGGAAACCAAGAGTGTTAGTTGTTGGATTTGGTTTGGTGAATTCCTTAGCTTAGTCCCTTTTTACATATTTCATTTCTTCCTCTTTAACTTAGCATTTTGGTGCATGTTTAAACCTCAAACTCTTGGAACTAGGTTAGAATGAAGTTGATTAAGCAAAACACTAACTTTTGACCATTTCCCTGTGAATTCGACCTCGCACTTGCACACACTATATTGCAAACGATTCGTGCGCTTGCGAGTACTCTTTTAAACTCACAACAAGTTTTTGGCGCCGTTGCCGGGGAAATCGGTTCAAAAATTGGTTTTTGTTTGATTGATTTTGTTTTTCTACTAGTTAGGTGGATTTTTGTTTCATTTTTCTGTTGTTGAGCTTCTGTTTGTGTTCTAAGTTTCTCTTTTGTTTCTCCCGGATCTGTTTTTACAGCTGCTGCAACTTACTGAGTGCCCTGTAAAGTCGATCGATCGGAGAATAAATTCGATCGATCGAACTTAACTTCGATCGAGCGAATGTCCTGCAGACAGCAGCAGTTCAACACCAGGTAAGTATTTCTTCTCCAGTATCTTTCTAGTTTATTTTTTTCATATTTTGTTCATGTTTTGCATTATTTACTAATTGTTTGAATTCTTTTAGTTTATTTTAGTTTAGTTAAGTTTCTGAGTAGTTTTATGTTTCATATTACTAGTGATTAGTTGTTTTGTTTTGTGCTAACAAAAAAAAGAGTTCTATTCTATTTCTGTTCCTGTTCCTAGTCCTGCAATGTTCAAAAATTTGATCGATCGACTAAGGATTCGATCGATCGACAATCGATCGATTGACCAGTACATCCGATGATCGACTTCAACACAGGAGGCAGCTTTTGGATAAGTTCAGTAGCAGAAATTTTTGCCAAAACATTTTTTTTGGCCCAATCTTGTAAGTTTTAATTTTTCCCTTGTTGCTACCTTTGTGTCATTATATGCATTTGTGTTAGTCTTTCTTTTTCCTAATTTGTTTGTGCTATTTTCTTTTAAATATATATATATATATATATATATATATATATATATATATATATATATATATATATATTTGCTAGTGTGGGTTTACTTAGCTATCTAAAGGGCAATATCAAGGTGAATTCTGGCAAGGAAAGGTCTTGGGATTTAAGTGTGTCGGTGTGACCCCCCTCACCTACCTAGGAACTAGCCTAGATTGTACTTTGGAGAACTTTGTTCCTCATTTGCAAATTCTTTTCTTTGTGTTTGTTTGTCTTTTGGTTAAATATTTGTGTATGTTTGGTGTATGCTTGGTAAAAGATCAATTGAACCTAGATTTGACATCTTTAGATCCTGAGATTGAAAGAACTTTAGGAGAAGGCTTAGAAATTCGTTGAGATGGGAGATAACATGCGGGTGAGAATGAGAGGAATCGGGGAGAAAAGTTGATCATACTAGGACACTTAGGGATTTGTTTGCACCCGTTGCAACAAATTCTCCTTCATGTATAGTGTTACCCCAACCAATGCCACTCACTTTGACCTCAAGCCTCATGTCATCCAACTCCTACCCGCATTCCATGGCTTGGACCTCGAAAATCCTTATAGCCATGTGAAGAAATTCAAAGACATCTGTGCCACCTTCAAATTTCAAAATTTTTCTGAAGAGTCTGTGCATCTTAGGCTATTTCCTTTCTCACTCCATGATAGAGCCAAGGCATGGTTGGATTCAAACATGCCTGGTTCCATCACTTCTTGGGAAACTTGCTAACAAGTTCTACAACAAATTCTTCCCCATGTCCAAAGTCAATGAGTGTAGGAAGGAAATAAGCTCATTTACTCAAGAAGAAGATGAGAAATTTTCTGAGAGTTGGGAGAGATTTCAAGATATGCTGATTAAGTGCCCTCCACATGGATACGAGAAGTGGAGACTCGTGCAATTTTTCTATCAAGGATTAACTCAATCCAACCGTAGCATGATCGAGTCATGAACGGAGGCGCATTTCTGAGTTTGACGGGAGAGGAAGCGTATAGGACCTTAGATCAGTTATCCGACAATTCCAACAGTGGGATTTTTCAAGCTGTCGAGATAAAGCTATGAGGTGAAAGAAGATGTTAGTTGAAGATGAAGATAGATGCCTCACAAAGAAGGTCGAAGCTCTAGTGTAGCAAATCCATCAATGCTGCCAACCCATTCCATGTTGATTTTGTTCCATCTGTGCTAGTCCCATGCACTTAGCACAGACTTGCCCATCTTGCCGGCTTTTGTCGAGTCACCAATGGAGCAAGTGAACGCTTTCAACGACTTAGGAAGCAAGCCAATGGACCTTTCTCCGAACTACAATCCAGGGTGGAACCACCCTAATTTTCTTGGAAGCAGAACAACCAATGACTCAAGGGGGGCCCTCACAATCCCATACTCAATACCCCCTGGATTTCATCAGCCGGTTCACCATCAAAGTCGTCCCCAGCCAGCACCATCATACAAGCCCCTACTCAAGCCCCTGCCTCTTCTTCACAATCCACTCTGGAAGACACTCTTAAGGCCTTTATCCAGTTACAGGCCAATCCATCAATGATGTGAAGAATGCTACCATGGTGAACACTCAAGCTATTGCCAAGATGGAGACCCAGATTGGGCAAATTGCTAGTCACCTGGGGAGAGAGAAAGGGAAAGCTCCCTAGTCAGCCTGTGCCGAATCCAAAGTTGCAGTTCCATGAGGAAGTTCATCAAATGCAGTGCATGGGCAGGAGCATGTGCAAGCCGTTGTCACACTTAGGTCAGGGAACAAGTGGACAACCAAGTGGTTCTTCCTGAAGAGAACCCTGCTGCACAAGAAGGACAAGGAAGCGGAGCAGAGGAAGAGATGATGAGCCATCTACACTCCGACTATTGAGATTCCTCCTAGGTCTTTTGTACCTAAGGCGCCATACCCTGACAGACTTCTTGCGCCCAAGAAAGGAGGAAAGTTTGAGGACATTCTGGAGGTATTCAAAAGTGCAGATCAACATCCCGTTTTGGATGCCATCCAGCAAGTGCCGTCTTACGCAAGTTCTTGAAGGACTTATCACTAAAGCGGAAAACCAATGTCCCAAAAAGTTTGTTTGACCGAGCAAGTCAGCTCAATCCTCCAATGTAGGCTGCCTATCAAGTACAAGGACCCTGGATGTCCTACTATCTCTTGCACGATAGGAGTCAGCCACATTGAGAAGGCTCTGCTTGACCTTGGAGCCAGTGTCAATCTCCTACCCTATTCAGTTTACCTGCAATTAGGGTTAGGAGAATTGAAGCCCACCTCCATGACACTGCAGTTGGCTGATGGTCAGTTAAGATACCACGGGGAATAGTGGAGGATGTTTTGATTAAGGTGACAAGTTTTATTTCCCCGTGGATTTTATAGTGCTTGATACTGAGCCGGTACAGAACGTTGGAGTTCAGATACCGGTATCCTAGGGCGACCATTCTTAGCTACGGCTAACGCCCTGATCAACTGTAGGACGGGGTAATGAAGATCTCCTTCGGCAATATGACAGTGGAGCTGAACATCTTTGACATCAGCAAGAAGCCGAGGGAGTGCGATGAGATCGGAAGTGCCTGCTTGATTGAGGAGATCATAGAGGAAGTTATTGAAGAATCAAGCAAGAGACCCCTGGAGGCATGCTTTGCTCAGTTCGGAGAGGATCTGGACTTGGATGTATTACTTGAGCAAGCAAATGCCATTTTAGAGTTTGCTCCTCTGGAGAGCAAGAAAAGAGGAGGCAGCAGTACCTGAGCCTCCAAAGAAGGAACTTAAGCCCTACCAAATCTCAAGTATAAGTTCCTAGGTCCAGCAGAGACTTTGCTGTGATCATAGCTTCAGATCTTCACTTGCTGCTCAGGAGGAGAAGTTGTTAGATGTCTTGAGAAGCATAAGGAAGCTATAGGCTGGACCATTGAAGACATTAAGGGAATCAGCCCCTCGGTGGTGATGCACAAGATACACTTGGAGGAAGACACCAAACCATCGAGGGAGCCACAGAGAAGGCTCAACCCACCATGCAAGAAGTCGTGAGAGGAGAAGTATCAAGTTATTGGATGCTGGATCATCTATCCAATTTCTGACAGCAAATGGGTGAGCCCATTCATGTCGTGCCCAAGCGAGCTGGAGTACGGTCGTGCAGAACAAGGAGGCGAGTTGGTAACTCGAGTACAGTCTGGATGGAGAGTCTGCATCGACTACCGCAAGTGAACACCGCCAAGGAAAGATCACTTTCCTCTTCCTTCATTGATCAATGGTGGAGCGGTTGGCCGGGCACGAGTATACTACTTTTTTGGATGGTTATTCTGGATATAACCAGGTCCCTGTGGACCCTGAAGACCAAGAGAAGACGACCTTCACTTGTCCGTTTGGGACGTTCGCCTACCGACGCATGCCCTTTGGGTTATGCAATGCACCCGCTACTTTTCAGCGGTGCATGATCAGCATTTTTCTGACATGGTGGAGCGTTTCCTTGAGATATTTATGGATGACTTTTCGGTCTTTGGTTCATTTTGAGGAGTGTTTGCACCACCTCACTCTAGTCTTAGAGAGGTGCAAAGAGAAGAACCTGGTGCTCAATGGGAGAAGTGCCATTTTATGGTAAGCAAGGATTGTACTGGGCACGTCATCTCTCATCGGGGGATAGAGGTTGACAAGGCAAAGGTGATCTGATATCCAACCTTCCACCCCCACGACGGTGAAAGAGGTTCGCTCTTTTCTGGGCCATGCAGGATTATCGGCGATTCATCCAGGACTTCAGCAAGATCGCCCGGCCCTTGTGCAAGTTGTTGGTGAAGGAGGCCCCATTTATTTTTGATGAGGACTGCAAGAAGGCATTTGGGGCCTTGAAGACAATTTTGACGTCCACACCTCATTCGCCCCCAGCTGGGGTACACCTTTCGAGATCATGTGTGACGCGTCAGATTACGCGTTGGAGCTGTTTGGGGCAGCGCATTGATAAACTCCCCCATGTCATTATTATGCAAGTCGACTCTGAACGATGCCCAGCTGAATTATTCGACCACAGAAAGGAGCTGCTGGCAGTCGTTTTGCTTTGGATAAGTTTCGATCCTACTTCTAGGATCGAAAGTCATCATCTACTCGGATCACGCGGCATTGAAGTATCTTTTCTCCAAAAAGGATGCTAAATCTCGCCTCATCGGTGGATTTTGCTTTACAAGAGTTCGACATTGAGATTCGGGACAAGAAGGTTCCGAAAATGTGGTGGCCGATCATCTCTCGAGGATTACCGTGGATTCACTGAGAGGCCACCCCATCTGAGACCTTCCTGATGAGCAGTTGATGCATATTGCTCATACTCACTCACCATGGTTTGCTGACATAGTAAACTATCTTGTCACTCAAATGCCTTTGCATTGGGGCGGCAAGATAAGTCCAAATTCATGTCCATGGTGAAGAATTTTTTCTGGGACGATCCTTATCTGTTCAAGTATTGTCCCGATCAGATCATTAGGAGATGTTCCCGAGCCTGACCAATCCAGTGTCATCTCCTTTGTCATGATCATGCTTGTGGAGGCCACTTCAGTGCAAAGAAGACCGCTGCAAAGATTTTGCAGTGCGGATTTTATGGCCCCATCTTTCAAGACGCTCACACTTATTGTGTTCATGCGAGCGCTGTCAGAAGTAGGGAGTATTTCACGTCGAAATATGATGCCCTCAACCCATTCTTATTGTTGAGATCTTTGATGTGGGCATCGATTTCATGGGACCTTTCCCAAACTCCTTCGGCTATCTGTACATTCTGGTTGCAGTGGACTACGTGTCCAAATGGGTGGAGGCGTTGCCTGCAAGACCAATGACCACAGAGTTGTGGTTCAGTTTTTAAAAGACACTATATTTGCTCGTTTTGGTACTCCTCGAGCAATTATTAGTGATGGTGGAAAGCATTTCTGCAACCGGGTCTTCGAGCAGCTGATGAAGAAATATTGCATCACGCACAAGGTTGCCACTCCCTATCACCCTCAGACGAGTGGACAAGTGGAGGTTTCAAACAGAGAGATCAAGAGGATTTTGGAGAAGACGGTGAACCCGTCAAGGAAAGATTGGTCTCTCGGTTGAACGATGCATTATGGGCATACCGGACAGCTTTCAAGACCCGATTGGCATGTCACCTTACCGTATGTGTACGGGAAAGCATGCCATCTGCCTGTGGAGTTGGAGCACAGAGCCTACTGGGCCATTAAGCAGCTGAATTTCGATCTCACAAAGGCTGGCTCACAGAGGAAGCTCCAACTCAATGAATTGGAAGAGCTGAGGAACGATGCTTATGATTGTGCTAGGATGTACAAAGCACGGATGAAGAAGGTTCACGACCAGAACATATTGAGACGATCTTTTGACCGGTCAAAAGTCCTTCTTTACAATTCACGTCTGCATCTGTTTCCAGGGAAGCTCCGATCTCGATGGACAGGCCCTTTCATAGTTCGATCAGTATTTTCTTATGGGCCATTGAGATTGAGGATCCAAAAAATGGCAGCACGTTCAAGGTGAACGGGCAACGACTGAAGCCATTTTTGGAGTTACAGAGCTCGGAGGTTGAGACGACCCTTTTAGAGGATCCGAGTTACTCGGAGTGATTGTCGTCAGGAGAAGTCTGGCTGAAGACTGAAAACTTAGCGCTTGTGGGAGGCAACCCTCATTTTTTCCTTATCATTTGATTTTTTTCTTTGTTTTAGTTGTGATTTTCAGGACAGTGTCTGCCATTCAAGTTTGGGGGAGCGCTTCTCTTGCAGTGTGCCCAACTTGCATCACCATTTCGGTATTGTATCTCTAGCCACATTGGGGACAATGTGTCTTCTAGTTTGGGGGTGGGGTAGACATTTCTGTCTGTTTCATTATGTTTTTTGTTAATACTTGTTTGTTGTTAAAAAAAAAAAAAAGTTGAGCATGGTTACATTTACTATGGTTTGCATCTCATTGGTTTGTTTAACATGTTGAATTTTGCATATCATTAAAATCTGAGATCTTTTGACTCATCTTTGGATTAGAGAGACTTGACATGTTTAAATTTATCACAAGCACATTAGCATTGTTTCTGTGGTATGAATTTGAATTAAAAATTATGTGTCTTGAGATTTGTAGGATGACTTGTTGATGAAACCTTGGCTTATTAATTTTAAAAAAAAAAAAAAAAATGCTTAGAATAATATCACCAATTTGACTTCTCATTGAGTAACCGGGCCCCTTGCCTCATTAAGCATTGGGTGTTCGCGTAAAAAGATGAGAATTTCAGCTTGGATGTTTGTTTGGCTAGTTTGACTTCGTAGCCTTTTTGACTTGAGTAATTAAGCCCTTAGGGATGTTTTTACATCTAGTGCCCTAAAACCATCTGGTTTGGGAGTCACTGGCCCAACACTCGTTACATGGGTCAATTAGAAAGCTTAAGGAGTCAAGCATTGCACAGCCGACACAAAAATAATAAATAAATAATGAAGTTAAGCCTTGGTTATTTTGATGGAAGTCCTGCGTTTTGGATATATGCTTTGAGGAAAATCGAAACCCATGACTCTATGTTATTCACACCTTACACTTTTGAACATGTGTTGTCTCAATTTTCCATCTATGAGTTGATCGATTTTTGATAACATGATAATGTGATATTCATTTTGTTAAACATGCTCATGATGTGTGAACCATGTGTTTGAATGATGATTTTTGCTCAATTGATAATACAACTTTCAATGTTTGTGGGTATCATTTCTGGCAAACCCTCACGAGACTTCACTCGTCCACTAGGGAGTCCTAGGGGTTTAAAAGGCTTGTTGCATATGCTAAATGCAATCGTTTCTCCCACGAAAGAGGATTTATGTTTCATGCTTTGATTTTGTTTTCATTTTTTTTTGCTAAGGGACTAGCAAAATGTAAGTTTGGGGGTATTTGATGAGTGCCAAATATTGTGTATTTGGACCCCTTGATTTACATTAGTTAGACCTTTAGCCTTGTTATTTTCTGATGTTTTGGTTAGTTTTTGTGTTTTTGTGTTTTGTAGGACAATAAGAGGAATGACAAATTTCAGGAAATGCTTGGAAATTCGGAAGTCCTGAAAAGTCGATCGATCGAATTAATCGATCGATCGAATTTTCCCGAGTGATCGATCGATAAAGTCGATCGATCGATTTCCCAGAACACTTTTGCAGAGCGCCCAGAACGCCCAATCAGAGCTTCTCCATGAAAAAGCAGTCTCCCTCTGATTTTCGCAGCAGAACACGCTGGTTTCGTGACCTTGGTTGTCTCTAGCAAGAGAGGAACCCTAGAGGGGGTAAGGAGTCATTTTACATGGGTTTCTAGCCCTAATTTCCTTCTAAAAGCCATAGCCATGCCTCCTTGTTGGAGAATCAGAGAGCAGTAGCTAGGTTTAATTTCGTGCATTTTGTAGTTATTTCAGTAGCTTTTTCTTTAGACATTTTCTTTGTAAAGCTTTTCTTTATTTCATGTTTGTTCTTCATTTTTTGTGGTGTTCTTAGTCATGGAAGGCTAGTAACTCAACTAAGGTTGAGGATGAAACCTTTCCATTGATGACACTCACACTCTTGTAGTATACTTGCACATTTAATGATATATCATATGTTGTTCAAGTTCCATTCATTTAATGCTTTATCTTTTGCAATGAATGTGGTTGGTGGTAAATAGGACATTTAATGTGTTTCAACCGATGGATACATTGTTTTATCGGTTTGAATGATGATATCCATTGTGATTTATTCTTTGAATGGATACATTGGATGATTTGATTTCAAATGGGTACTCTTTGTGATTTATCTTTGAGTTG
>JAJPGS010001052.1:0-29378 GCA_028654335.1 Alnus rubra | reverse complement strand
GAGTTTACCACTTCGTCAACAAAAATCTCTGTGTCATTTACTTTCCGTTGTGCTTTAATTTCTGTTGACACTTGTTGCACACATTTACTTTTAGAAGTCATTTCAATTTTTCAAGCATCAATTAAAAAGCGACAAGTATTCAATTTGCATGATCACGACAAAAATACTATTGATAACCCATACAATAAAAGTATAACCTAAAAATGCTGATATACATACATGGAAAAAATGTCTCCCGAACTCTCCAGAACCCATCCATTCTCTGAACTCTCTTTTGCAAAGCCCTCGAGCTTCTCTCTCTTTCCCCCTCCCCCCCTTTTTTCCTCTTTCCATCCTTTTCATCATAGCTTACGCCTTCTTTAAGGCTATTATCTAAAGTTTTTTGTAGCCTTTTCCAAGCTAGAGTTTTATCCAGCGTTATCCCAGCTAAAGTTTTCTCTAGCTTTATTCCAAACTTGTTTCTATAGTCTCGTTGGCAGTTTCTCTATAGCTGTGGACCGAACTCGTGCGCCTCCTACCACTCTTGGCCAGGGAATCACCGGTATATTGAAGTTCTTAGATCTCATGTTTTTCAACTTAGATTTAGTAATTTCAAGAGGCCTCTCCACCATACGCTCCACGCCATCGGATTCCTAGCTCTTTCCCTTTCAATCCACCGTCAGCTGTTTTGTCTTCCGGTACTCACGTGCTAGAGCGTGCACTCCACACGGCAGAGTCTAATGCCATGCAAGCTGATCTCCACCACAATTCTCCATCAGTGCTGGTCCCAAGTTGTAGTTATACAGCCACTGATACTCTGTAACAAGTTTTACATTTTCTGTATTTATTTTGTCTGTGGTTGGGTTTTGGTTTCTCTTGAAGAACCATTTTTTATGAACTTTGATCTGATAATTGATGTGCTTTGGTTTCTCTTGAAGAATCATTTTTTATGAACTTTGATCTGATAATTGATGTGCATGTTCCCTCTCACCCTTGCAAAGGGGTTGTTACTCTTGTAACAACCCACCCCCAATGACACAATATTGTCCGCTTTTGGCTCCCCAAACCAGACTTCCCAGGAGGTCACCCATCCTGGGATTGCTCTCGCAGAAGCACACTTAACTACGGAGTTCTGATAGGTTCATAACCATCACGGCTTTAAAACGCGTTGTGTCATAAATTGTGCATTTATACATATAAGCACATCCTCATTCCCAGGCGATGTGGGACTTCACAATCACTCCCTCTTTGGACCCAGCATCCCCGCTGGCGTCCCTCATTGGCTTGTGCACGCTCCCACCATCTCAGACTGGGCAATGGCTATTATACCATTTGTAACGACCCACCCCAATGACACAATATTGCCCGCTTTTGGCTCCCCAAACCAGACTTCCCAGGAGTCACCCATCCTAGGATATCGCAGAAGCACGCTTAACTGCGGAGTTCTGATAGGTTCATAATCATCACGGCTTTAAAACGCGTTGTGTCATAAATTATGCATTTATACATATAAGCACATCCTCATTTCTAGGCGATGTGGGACGTCACAACTCTTATATCCAAATCAGTGCCCGCCCAACCCATACAAAAGGGTTGTTTCGTTGGACAGGGTTGAAGGCCTTTGCACGGGTCCATGCTCCTATTCACCGCTGGTTTGGTTTGTTCTCCGCCTTGTGCGGATAGATCCTGGCTTTGTTCAAGGTTGATAGGGCTGGAACCTTTTTAATTATTCTTGAATTAAAAACTCACAATTCTCTCCTTCGATACTACTTTGCCACTGCTATATCAGATTGGGGTTTTTTGTTGGGATGCCTACCCTTCTACATTATTGTTTGTAATACATGTTTTAGATTCTGCTTTGTTGTTTTTGTTCAGTTAAGCTTTGGTATGTCAAGGCTTTAGTTTGTAATTTCGTTTTCAAATATCTATAAAAAAAAATGTTGATATACTATTTAAAATAGAGTAATACTAAGAATTACATTTTTTTTCTTATAATATTGATGTTGCAGTTTAGAAACTTGATTCTTGTTAAAAACAAGGAAAACATAAAAAATCGGTTGGGACAGCTTGGTTAGAAACTTGAATTAATGCATCGATACTCTTGAAGTTGCAATATCTTGCGTGCGTTGTGCCACATGCATACATAATTACATACGATGAATGATATTTGGCCACCCCCATGACACAATTATTGGTAACCTTTGTCTTTATTTTTTTAATTTTTTTTTATTAGGGTCTGGTTTTGTGTGTGTGTTTTTTTTTTTTTTTTTTTTTTTTAAAAAAAAAAAAAAAAAAAAAAAAAAAAAAGGTAAATGTGGTCAATAGTTGTGTCATATGAGGTGGCAAAATATCATTTCTCATTACATATATGTCTTATGATGTGAAAGGGGAGAAAATTTGTTTTTGCTGTTGGGATTTGAACCCGGGTTTTGCTCAATCCAGTTAAATGTGTGCTACAGCAAATTTGATGCCATTTATTTGAAAAATATATATTTATAAAGTATCAATTAAAACACTATTTGACTAGCTTTAGCAATATTTCCTCAGAGCATTCACAGCAAATTCATAATATAAGGAAAATGTAAAAAAAAATCTTAAAAATTCCCCTACAGTAGCTTCATTGTCTGTTCCTAGACATTAGGAACACTACAATGCTATCCAATGCATTAGATAGCACTGTAGTTGTCCCATTCCTTTGTTTATTCATAAAATACATTTTCCCTCTCCCTTCAACGCATCTCCCCTCTCATTCTCAGCTCTCTCTCTCTCTCTCTCTCTCTCTCTCTCTCTCTCTCTCTCATGTTATCCCTTCTCCCCAAATTTTCGCCTCATCGGCTTGCTGGCTTGGGGACCATGGAACTGACAGTGCCAGAGTTGCTACCATGCCCTCCAAAACCCTAACCTCGATCTAGATCTCTAGCAAAAATCCCACCATTGGTTTGCAGAGATCATCATCTTGCGGCAAAAAGAACCTCAGGCTTGCTTATTGGGTGGTCCACGTCGTTAGCACCGAGTTGTAGGAGCCCTATCCCTTTGAGTTGATTAGGGGTTTCACGGATCGGAGGGTTTCGGTGGGTGCGAGTGGTTTGTGGTAAGGGATTGGAGATTGAGGCTGGTCTTCCTCTTCAGTTGTGATCGCCATTGATGGGTTTTGGAGCTTTGATAGTTAATTTGTATTGCACCCAGCCCCAAGCCCCTCTCTCTATCTCTCAGCTCAATCCCTCTCTGACGCTCTCATCCCTCTCTATTGACCATGCCTAGTAAGTGGTGAAGGACTAAAATGGGTATGGCTATCATGATGTTCAGAAAGAGAAACGGAAAGGATGGGGGGCTTGCTTGAGAGAGAGAGAGAATAAAATAAATGAATAAAAAAGCTAAAGTAAAAAAACAATCTTTTAATGTTAGAGGCAAATATAAAGGGACGCTACATTCAGGGAAAATTATTGAGTAGTTGCTGAGAATGTTTTTACGTCTTAGAATGCGAAAGGAAGAAAAAGTAATTGTTTTCGCTGTCGGGATTCAAACCCGGGTTTTGCTCAATTCAGTTAAATTTGTGGTATAGCGCTGAGCGGATTTGATGACAAATATTTGAAAAATATATATTTATAAAGTATCGATCAAAACACCATTCAACCAGCTTTGCCTATGCCCCCAACCCAAAAAAAAAATAAAATAAAATATAAATAAAAATCCTTATAGCCATACCACATACGTTGGAGAGTTTCATTAATGTTCGAAGTTCGAACGGTACCTATATACCAATAAAGATTAGGAAGGTCATTTCTCAACTTTTTTATTCCTCCCCTTCTAGAACAACAAGAGGATAAAGCCTACATTAGAAAAGAGAAATGATATATAACTATAAGCAATGGATCAAACTTGACGTTAATTTTTTTCTTCCTTTACTCAGCTCTGTCGTTTTCCCTCTTTCCAGTATGTCTACTCCTTCTCTATCTATTCAGGCACTGATTGCTGGAACTGCAGCTCTCAATTGTGATGATCTTTCTGCTTTAGAAACTGTTCCTTTAAATTACCCACAGCAGGATTCCTTTTGTCTTATTGGTCGACTTTTGTCTCCCAAGCCTCCATCTGCCTACTGGGTACATGAGATTTTGACACAAGTTTGGAAGTTTGCTTGTCCGTTTGAGGTTATGGATTTGCCGGAGGAGAAATATCTCTTCAAGCTCTCTCAACGATCTCATATGGATAAGATTCTGGATCAAGGTCCCTGGAATGTAAAGGGCTCTCTCCTTATTCTGAAAACTTGGTCTCCTGAACTCTCTTTTGATGAAGTGGAGCTCACTTTCTGCCCTTTTTGGGTTCAAATCCATGGGTTGCCTCGCCATAATATGACTGCTAAGAACGCTGCTCAAATAGGTTGTCTTATTGGTTCTTTGCTGGATGTGGAACATGGGGATATTGATGGTATTATCTGTACTCATCATCTCCGGGTAAAGGTTAAGGTTGATTCCTCTAAACCTTTGGCTCCTGGTTTTTTACTCCCCCGTCAGGGATGTTCGGCTGTTTGGGTTTGGTTCTTGTATGAACGTTTGGCTGATTACTGTGTGCTCTGTGGATTGGTTGGTCATCGGAGGAATTTCTGTCCTGCCCCGCCCCCTCAAGGTCCTGACGATAGGTATGGTGTCTCTCTGCGGGCTTTTGTGCTCTCTGGATCGCGCTCGTTTTTAGGCCCACCCTTGGCTATTCAGGCATCCCCAGTGGTTTCTGCTTCTCCGGTGGCTCTTGCTCCTCCGTTGCACTCCTCCAGCTTTGCTCCAATCAGTAGCCGCCCTGTCCAGAACATGCCTCCATCACACGTTTCTTACGTAGATATTTATGGACCCTCTGTTACACCGACTAAATCTTACCACGTGCCCGTCTAAATCCTTATTTGCCAACTCTTGGTTCTTACCGTGCCACGTCGGTCTCTGGACTGGTTGCATCGCCTGTTGTGCCTGACAGAGGTAAGGGCTTGTGTTCTGACTTTGAATTTTCTGGTTTGAATTCCTTGGATCCTTGTTTTGTCTCTTCCTCACGAGCCTTACCAGATAACCAAACATTTCCCATTTCCCCCGCCCACCAGATTTATGGGCCCTTTTCCTCCTTATACTTTTTGCCCATCAATTATCTCGGATAGCCCGTTTGTGCCTTTCTCCCTGGGCCCTTTCATCCTTTTCCTGATCCAACTCCCCCAGCCCAAGCCTTATCCCATCCCTCTCTTAAACCTGCCCCTCGATCCAAACCCAAAATTTATGTGTCCTCACATGTTCAAGCTCACCCCTGTTCTTCATCTTCCCCGGTTGGCCCAGTTCGTGGTTTAGTGCCCTTTATTGTTTCTGGTGGTGCTCCTGTTGTCTCTGGCCAGAAGAGGGTCTTTGGTACTGATCTCCTACCCCTCTCCCTGAGTCGAGCTGCTGTTTATTTTGGTCAGAAAAGTGAACTAGGTCCTGAGGCTGCAGAATTGCCTTCTCCTCCCCAGAAGAAGCGTTTCTCTCCTCCGACTTCTTCTCAGCTGAGTCTTCAAGACCATATGGATTTAGCTGCTTTTTCTTTGACAGCTCTTCGGATTCTGCTCCTGCTCCTGCCTCTGTTGGCTTGCCTTCTACTTTGGATGTTCCTGTGTTGTTCTGTTGCAAGTACCTGTTTGGTCATAGACCCTGGCCTGGCCGATCTCAGTTCCTCCTATTGGCATTGTATCTCCACTGACGTCTTTGGCCACTTCTGTGGGGGTTATTTCTTCTACTATGGTTTTACTGTTGCTTATCGCAAAGTTCTTAAGGTGGCTTGTAAGGCTCGTAGTGCTACTCACCTTGTGTCACTTGCTGATTCTAATCTTGGTGCAGGTTCTGTTACTTGCTCGTACCACTTCATAGGCGGCTGGTTCATCCATGCCCCCTCCGATTACATGATTATTCTCTCCTGGAATTGTAGAGGCCTTGCTCGCTCCTCTGCAATTCGTGCTCTGCGAGCTATTATCAGGCGTAATCTCCCTGATATCATCTTTTTGTCTGAAACAAAAACTATTTGGCTAGCTCTATTTTGTTTAAGCTAGGTTACACTTTGGTCTGTTCAGGCTTCCCCTCTGTTCCAGAGGTGGACTTTTGCTTGCTTGGAAATCTGACATTAAAACTTACTAGTTTGTATGTTTCTCATAATCTAATCTGTGTTCACTACTTCTCAACTTCTCCTGATGTGAAATGTTTGATTTCCTTTGTTTATGGACCTCCTTATCAGAAGAATAGTTCTGATTTCTGGTCACAGCTTGCTGAATTTGGTTTTGATAATTTGCTTCCCTGGCTTTGTATTGGGGATTTCAACTCTATTACCTTTCTTTGGATAAATTGGGTGGCCAACCGTTTAATGTTTTATCCCATAATGATTTTGGATATTTTATGAATGCTTTTGGTATGATTGATCTGGGATTCTTGGGTAATCCGTTTACTTGGTCAAACCATTGCCAAGGTCATGGATTTAATTAAGGAACGTTTGGATCGTGGTGTTGTTTCTAGTCAATGGTTGCATGAATTCCCTGCCATTTCTACTCATTTACCGGCTTACTCTTTCGGATCATAACCCTTTAATTCTTAATACTGTTAGTCCTTCTCCTTCTCCGATACCTTTTAGGTTTGAAGAATTTTGGACACGTGATCCTATGTGTGGTATTGTGATAAATGAAGCTTGGTCTATGTGTTTCTGGCTCTTCTTCTTTGTTTGGCTCAAAAACTCAAACTTACTAAAAAGGCTATTAAATATTGGAATAAATATCATTTTGGTGATATTAAGAGTAAGTTGGATTCTACTCTTCTTGTACTTGATATATCAACGGCATCTCCTTCTGACTATAATTTGGGTTTAGAGCTTCATCTCAAGTCTTTGCTTAATGAATATTATATTCAAGAAGAATCTCTTTGGAAATCTAAGTCTAGAGAACTTTAGCTTACATGCAAGGAATCTTAATACTAGGTTCTTCCATACTAGTACTTTAATTCGTCGTAGGAGAAATACTATTGATCTTCTACAAACTTCAAATGGTGGGTGGCTTTCTGATCGGCGTGATATTGGTGATGTTTTGATTCTCATTTCAGAGATACTTTTACTTCTTCGAATTCTGCTTCCTCTATGAACTACTAGATCTATTTCAATGTTCTATTTCTGATGCTGATAATCTTATGCTTTGTTCTATTCCCATCTAAATCTGAAATTCATGATTCTTTGGCTAGTCTTGGTTTATCTAAAGCTCCTGGTCCTGATGGTTTTACTGCTCTTTTCTACATGAAATATTGGGATTGTGTTAAAGATATTGTTCTTCAGGCTATATGGAATTTTTTCAAGCATGATCAGCTTTTAAAGGAACAGAATCACACTTTTATAGCCCTTATCCCTAAAAAGATTGGTGCTTCTTCTGTCCATCATTATCGTCCAATCAGTCTATGTAATCATCTACAAGATTATTTCCAAACTGCTTGCTAATAGGCTTAAGCCTCTTCTAATATCATTTCTCCTTTTCAGACAGCTTTTGTTCCTGGCCGCACATACAGGACAATTCTATCTTGGCTCACGAGATGCTCCATTCCCTTAAATCTAAACGTGGCAGAGGGGGTCTTATGGCTGTTAATGTTGCTATGGAAAAGGCTTTTGACAAAATGGAATGGAATTTTCTCTTGGTTATTCTTCAGAAGCTTGGCTTCCATGCGAAATGGATTAATTGGATTCGGCTATGTATTTCTACTTCTTCATTTTCTGTCCTGCTCAATGGTAGCCCTTTTGGCTTGTTTTCCCCATCTCGTGGTCTGCGGCAAGGTGATCCTTTGTCTCCATTTCTTTTTATTATTGGATCTGAAGTTATTTCCCGTTTATTCTATAGCAGCCTTCATGGTTTTCCAATTGCTCGGTCTTGTGCTCCGTTAAACCATTTGCTGTTTGCTGATGATGTGGTTATTTTTACTACTGCCACGCTACTGAAGCTGGTATTATTCAGATGTGCTTAGATAAGTATAGTCGTTGGTCTGGACAAACGTAAATGTCACAAAGTCTAATATTCTTTTTAGTAAGAATACTGCTCCATCTATGATCTCTTCTATCCAGACTATTCTTCCTTATACTTGCACCCCTGCTACTGCCATACTTAGTCTTCCTTTGTTATTTGGTAAATCCAAAACGGCGACTTTCTCGAATATTTTGGATAAGTACAGGCAAAAATTGAGGGCTGGCGCTCTAAAACTTTATCACAAGCAGGGAAAACGGTTCTAGTTAAAGTGGTGGCTTCTGCTATCCCCTCTTGCGATGAGTACTTTTTTGCTTCCAGATGGACTTTGCCATCAGTTGGACAGAGCTTCATAAATTTTTGGTGGGGATTTCCAAAGGACAAAGCTCGCAATCTCTCTCTCAAATCTTGGGAGTCTTTGTGTTTACCGGATCAGGGTGGCTTGGGGTTCCTTATGAAAGAGGTTAATTTGTCTCTCATCTCCAAACTAGGCTGGAAGTTATCTCTCAATCAAGATTGTCTCTGGGTTTCCCTTTTCAAGGCAAAGTATTTCAAGTATGGTAATATTTTATCTTCTCCTCTTCTGCTGGATCTTGGATTTGGAATGGTATTCATCCACTTTGCCTTTTCTATCTTCTGGAGCTTGTTTTATTCCTCATTTTAATTCACAGCTTTCTATTTGGTATTCTCCTTGGATTCCTACTATACACATGTTTAAACATGAGCCTCGTTATCATCTTTTTGTCTTCTTATCCTTTTGTAATTGCAGATCTTATTCATCCTTCCTCTTTGACTTGGAGGCTGAGCTTACTGAAATTTCTTTTTCCTTCATCCACTGTTTCTGAAATTATGAAAATTAGACCTCAACCTATGTCTGATTCTGTTATTTGGACTCCTTCTACTTCAGGTGTTTTTTCCACCAAATCGGCTCATCACCATCTTTCTTCCTTTAAACCGGCTTCCCCCTCCCCTTTCAAGGTTTGTTGGAAAGCTCTTGGAAGCTCAATTTAAATCATCGTTTAAAGCTTTTTTTGTGGAAAATGGTATGGAATATTATCCCTACCAAGGAACGCATCTCCTTTTCCATATCAAATTCTCTCTGTGATACTTCCTGTTCACTATGTTCCCATCCAGTGGATTCCCTTTATCATCTTTTCTTTATTTGTCCTATTGCTCGTGTTGTGTGGAGATATTCATTTTGGTCTTTGGATATGACTGTTTTACCTGTTGCTGATATGATGGATTGGATTTAGATTATTCTCAATCCTAGTAATATTGGTATTCTTACTTCAAATATCCATCTCTTTCAAATTTTTGCTGTTGTTGCTTGTGATAGTATATGGTTTGCTCGCAATAAAGCTCATCATGATAATATTATCCCAAATGCTCTTGATCTTTCTGCTACTATTAACAGGACTGTGTTGGAACATCATTCAGCTTGGGCTTCTCTCCAACCTCTGCCATCTGTTGTTTGGCAAAAACCTTGCTCTCCTTTTTTAAGATTAATTATGATACTGCTATACGAGATTCATTTTCTGCACAGGCTGCTGTTTGTCGGGATTCTGCTGGTTCTATTATACAGTGCTCCTCTCTTATTAGTTCCCCCTGCTCAGCTATTTATGGGGAAGCTTTTGCGGCACTTTTGGCTATTCAACTGGCTTTATCTTTACATCTCTCTTCTTTTATCTTAGAAGGTGATTCCCTTACTGTAACTTTGGCCTTACAAAAATCAGATCACACTCAAGATTGGCGTATTGCTCCCATCATCTCTGAAGCTCTATCCATGATTCCTCCTACATCTAGCTGGTTAGCTAGTCATGTCAACCGAAGTGCTAATTTCTGTGCCCATCATGTGGCAAATTGAGCCGCAACCAGACTCCATTCTGACTGCATTCCCACTCTTCCCTTCTTGTCAAGACCTTCTCCTACCTGTTTTGGAAAGGCTTCCTCTTCTTCTTTTTTAGTTCCTTAATTTTGTTATTCTTTCTTTTACTTATAAAAAATAAAAATAAAAAAACTTGACGTTAATTATATTTATTGGTTGTAATTGCAGACACGAAGAACCCACGTGAGTAGTCAATATTATATGCTTGGTCTACAAAGTCTGCTGCAGTACTGCTCATCCATGGAACAAACAGCGAGTAGTCAATACATATAGGCAGTGCATGATAAACAGCCTGAGAGCTGTTCGCTTCCATGGTTGTTGCTTGTCAGTTGTCATGGAAATTTTCTTACTAGGAAAACTTTTTTATTGTTCTGGATCCTCGAATTTTAGCTTTTACCAAAGGTGTATAATTCTATCACAAATTTAAAAGTGTTATATATATAGACTATATTTCTTATTGGAAAACAGTGGGCGGTTAAATCCTTGGTCTGCCTGTTTTGTTCAAGTAAAGTGTAATTTGTTGGCCGGATTAAGTCTCAAACTCTTGTCACGATGAATTATGATTCTCTAAAATTATTTGTTTAAATTTAAGAGAATTTAGATAAGTGATTGTGAAATATCACTTATGAGATTCACTTGCTCAACCATTTATTCAGTTAAATAAGTCTCATATATAAGACCTTCTAATTATCTGTTCAAATTTTTTCTAATTCAAACAAATAATTTTCAGATGAAAAAAGAAAGAGAGGAGGTAGAAAAGTATTAGATGCCACGGTCTGCAATTTGACTGCTAGTTTACTGAATATCATTCGCTCCTTTGGTCTTGACTGAAAATTGATCGACTATGACCACAACCAATTATTGCATGTTAATCAAACTTCTTAGCTGGATTCATCGTCCATCACTATACAATTCAATACAGTAATACAGAAGCGTCGGGGAGGATGAAGTGGGCCAGCTTTTCGGTCAAACAACTGATTCTTCACGGCAACGGAGGGCCAGAGTCTTGTCTGCTGCTACTTCCCAAGTAGAACTGTCTCTCGCATTTCTCATGCCTCTGTCAACTCTAAGTCTAACTTAACCGGCTGCACCATAAAAATTAAAATACAAAACTTAGTCCTCATCAACTCATCAAGTGCTACTAACTTAGGACTACGATCCCTGTAATTAAAAAATAATAATAATAAAATAAAAAATAAAAAATGATAAATGATAAATTCTCAAATTTTGTATTATTTTTTTATATCGAAACGCTTGAAATATGTTATTTATTAAAATTTTGGCATGTTGGTTTTTAGAAAATTAAAAAAGAAAAATTATCAAATCTTTTTACAACATGCATACGAAAATATACTCAATTTTCAATCGTAAAATTCGTAACGTGCTACTTTTTTAATAGGTAGTATTTTTTAAGCGTCGTAAGATAAAGAAACTGTCTAAACTCCGTAATTTAAAAATTTACAATTTCTTTAAAATTATAAGTAATCGAAAAATATTATAGAGAAGAATTATTTTAGGGTATAAATTAAAATAGTTAGATTTGGTAGTATTTAATGTATATATAGTGTCTATATTGTCACATGATTTGAAAGTTTTAAATGATCTAAAAATTAATTACACCCCCTTCACTCTCAAATAGTCCCAAAATCAAAGCAATGTAGATTTTTTTTTTTTTTTTTAAAAAAAAAAAAATCATAGCAATGTAGATTCACTTTCAAGCACCGACCATCATAAATATCACATTTCTTTTTTATTATACGACCAAACATAATTTCTTGCTCTATGATGACTATCATTGATTCCCTTTGCCCCTAAAAAGTAAAAATTAATCGCTATTTTTTCAAATTCGCGCATAAAACCACAATCCTAAATGGACTCCTACCAAAAAAAATTAGTCATGTACCTTTACCACATGATACACAACTTTAATAAGAAGACACGTAGATAAAGCTAGCTAGTTTGGACTGCCTTACTTTTAATATAGTGAAAAACATAGAAAAATGATATTTTTACATTTTTTATATATTTTTGTACATCTTATTTTTAAATTTATTTTGGATTTATGCATGGGACCTACATTGGCCTCATAAATTCAATGGTAGATTTGAAACATTTTATTTTAAGATGTATAAGAGATGTAAGTGTATTATTTCTCGTAATTAATATAAGAGGTCTTCAAGGTCTATCTGAGGCAAAGATAATTCATAAGTTTGAAGAGACCCAACAACCTATTCTACTTTCATAGAGTGTAAATCCTTTCTCTCCTTTATAGATGTCACTTTGGGTCTAATTAAGCCTCTCACACAAGGACCTCAAGATTTTCCAAACAATCTGGTTGTCAAGAATCTAGCTTCTCCCCTAGATTGAAACTAGTCATTCAACTAATTAGTATAGCATCCTCAATTCGTTCTTACGCTTAATTGTGATACTTGATAATTGAACTCTTTGTGCTATGATTGATGCTTTCACAACATAATTGATGTCTTGTGGCATATTGGTGACTTTCTTTTCATGTGGTCTCGAATAGATTCACTGTTCAAAATATTCGATCAGATTCTCATCTTAAACTTGCAATTGATCCTCTTAACACATTACCTATGTTGCATACTGAGTGTTAGCCCACACATGTTTTTCTAACTTTTAGAGTTATATAGCTCCTGATCATTGGAGAATAATTCGTCTAGGAATTATTCATTGGATTTAGTGAATGAATTGAAATCCAGATTCCAAATATTTATTTATGTTATTATTTAATTGTTATTTGTCGATCGGAGAATAAATTTGGGATATGCAAACTCTCATAGTGTTGGATTCAAATTCCACTATTTAGAAAAAGTACCTTAGAGAATATTTGATAATAAATGGTAATTGATATTAAAAATGACTTTTAATGGAGTGTGTGCTTTTGTTAATTAAAGTTTTAGATTTACTTATGGAGCTCTAACTGATATTTAGTAGAATTTTATAGGAATAAATGGTTTATTCTTTGATGCAATATTAGATTTGTAATAGATCGATAAGTTTTCAGACAGGCTTTAATTAGTTAACATGCACAATATATGTCTATTTTAGTTAATATGTATGTAACCATGTAATTACGATAAATACAATTACGACATATGATGAGTAACTTATTGTAGATTTTCATTAATAAAAATAAAAAAGGAAAATAAGTACAAAGATTTAATGGAGGATTCAACCCGGCTGGCGGCCAGTCCACCATACTTTTCAACCGACTACTTTTTTGAGTTTTTTGGGACGGTTCTAAATTAAAGAATTCATACCTCTCTTTTCTTTTTCTTTTTCTTCTCTTCTCTCATGCGCACTTCTATTATTTGCTTCTTCTTTCTCTTCTTTCCATCTTTCTCTAATTAATCCGAGTCCTCCTCCTTCTTCGCTCTCCACACCGAGAGACAATGAGATAGTGAACGAGAGAGAGCGAGAGAAATTGAGATCAAGGGAGAGACAATGAGATAGTGAACGAGAGAGAGAGAGAGAGAGAGAGAGAGCGAGAGAGATTGAGATCAAGGGAGAGAGCACACTGGGAGAGATCAAACCCGAGAGATCGGGAGATAGACTCGGAGAAGATCTGACCGTCTAGAGGCGCCGATTTTCAGTGGGTTCCATAGATTGTCGCCGGAAGAGCAGGAGGCACGACGATCGGTGGCCTGTGGAGTGAATTTTCTGTGATTAAACAGAAAATTCTTAAGGTAATTTCTTGTGTTTTTTATTTGGATTATTATTGATTAATTTGGGCTATTATTGATTAATGGGTTTTAATGAACCGTGTGTATTTTTGGTGTTGATCTCCTTGTTCCGGCCGATGATGTTTCTTGTGTTTGCTGTGATATTTCCGGTTGTGTGTCTCCCCTGTGATATTTTTGGTGTTGATCTTCCGCTCATCAACAACCTTCCCCTCAAAAATGGAATAAACAAATGTAAAATAACAACAGACGATCGACTTTGCCCTCGTCTCATTAGACGAGGATTTCTGACAATCATCAATTTTACTGTAAAGGCGACGAGCTTGTAAAGACGAGATTTTGAGCAAAATCATCTGATTTTGATGATTTTGTCTGTTTGACGACCTCACTAGGACTGCTCTCAATCTTCCTATTCTTTTCTCTTCCTTCTTATCTTCTTCTCTGGCTTTTCTTTCACCTCCTTCTCCCTAATTAACTTCTCGTTCCCCTACTTCCCAACCATTGACAACATCACAGTTCGAGAAGCCCAAGTTGATGACCGCTTGGCAATACGACTTACCAACAATAACGCTGACGGTAATATTGGTAGAATATTTTATATTATTCTATGTTTTTGTCTTTCCTATTTTATATTATTCATAAATAAAGACTTGTGTGAATAGTATTATTGTTACAAGTTACAACACTACTTCAATACAACGTAAATGCTTTCGCTATCTCTTTTTCATTCATTCATTCATTATTATTATTAATTTATTTTTTATTTTTAACATAATATTAAAGCCACTCTAAACTTTAAAACCAGAACTTATGATCTAGTGAAGATGGCCCAACTTTCTGCTTGTGCTGTCACGCGCCTCCAACCAAGGCCTGTGATGTCCCGAATATTATTTGTCATTTTTAGAATAAATTTAATGGGATAAATGACTAAGACTAATTTAAAGACTGAAAAATACAATAGGACGTGCAAAGAATATTTTATGATTTAGGGAAATAAAATAAAGATTTAAGAAAAGGAATTAAAAGAAAAAAGAATGGAAAAAGAAATTAGAAAAGAAAATTAAATAAAATTAAATAAAGAAATTAAAACAATTAATATATATATATATATATATATATATATATATATATATATATATATATATATATATATATATATATATATAAAAGAAGAACGTGGGGCGCACTGCGCCCCCACATTCCATTAAGTGAAGGGCTTGCCCTTCACTCATCATGGCCACCTGGCCATTTTTCATTAAATGGCCGAATGGCCTGGGCAATAAGAGGCCAGTGCCTCTTGCTTCATTTTTAGAACCACAAGAGAGCCTCCCCTTCATTTTTCCTCTTTTGGATTTTTATAGAAGAACTGCGATATACAAAGATCCAACGGTCCAATCTTAGATCCGACTTCAGTAACGTAACCCTTGAAGCCCGATCTACGTTTTGACCGAACGTTTCGAGGTAAATCGCTAAACTTGTATTTTTGAGGTTTTTGATTAAATCTTGTAAAATATGAGTTTAATCTTAATTATTCTTTAGGCTTGGCATTATTTGGAGTTTGCAAAGATTCCCCAAACACAGGATATTGTTTGGAAATTTTTGGATAAGTTCCTTTAATTCTTAATTTATGGGTATTTAGTTTAATCGATAATTTGTAGATTTAACCATAAGATTTTCTTATGGGTTAATGTTATTTTAAAAAAAGTGTTAGTGGTTAATATTTATTGTGATTATGTTAGTGAATATGACTTGGGAGTTAATGTTATTATGTTATGAGTTAGTGAAAATAAATTGTGGGAAGTGTTTTATATTAGGGGTATATGATGTAATGTGATTTTAGAGAACCCATGTGTGTCCACACTTAAGAAAGAGGGAGTTGACTTTGATATTTGAGAATAGATTGTTAATGGTTGGTTGGAAAAGAGCTTGAAGTAGAATTGAGGTTTCATTGTACTAGAAGAACCGAATGGGTTTTCTGTTGTGGATTGGTTTCTATGAGATGTTGGATTTTTAGTTAGGCTTCTGTGGTATTGTTTTGTGGTAGCCGAATAGAGGGTGATTTGATGGGTATTTTTGATGGAAATCTAAATCTGGTTTATGTTTGTAAATTGGGGATAATTGTGTTAGTTCATGATTAATGCTCTATTATTGATTGTTGAATGTTTGGTTGGATTGGGTTCAATTTTGGAAAGGAATTTGGGGTCTTTGACTTCCGATTGTTTAATTGAGTGTTTTGATTATGTTTTGATGCCTTTATTTAGTAAGAAGTTAGATATGAACTTATAATGGATTGGTTGTGAGGACTTTACCTTAACTTGGGTATGTGGTTGTTGGAGGATATAGATTGCTAGTTATTTGATAAATTGTAGATGGTGGTGGTGTGATGGATGATTTGATGATGTCATTGGTTTATGTTTACTTGTTAGAGATTGAGTTTAATGTTGGATGGAGTTATTGGTGTTTTGGGTTGATTTGGCAACTCTTAATTCCAATGGGTTTGATGTGAAGTTGGTTGTGATGTTTAAGAACAGATTGTTGATGGTTGATTGAAGAAGAATTCGAAGTGGAGTTGAGGTAGTGTTGTATTAGAGGACCGAAAGGTTGGAGTTGTTTTAATAATTAAGGCTCCTTTTGGCTAGGAGACTTTATGTGGATGAAGGTTTTAGTGTGGGTTGATTCTTTGACATGGTTATGGCTATTGAAAATTGTTTGTGAACAAGTGAATGTTAAGAATGATAATCTTAAATAGGAAATAAATATATGGGTAATACAATGAATAAGCATCAAGATTGGACACAAGGAATAATATTGCAATACGAGTTGATAGTTGAGTTTGATTAAATCATTATGGTCACATAGTCTAGGGGATGCCTACATTTAGTTAATAGGATAAAGTAGTAAATATAGTAGTAATTGTATTTAATGGTTAAAGAAACGGAATAAATTACAAACCTAGAGCCTAAGAACAATACTTGGCTTTAGTTAATAAATATACTACCATACGTAATTGTAATCTAATCTAATGAGAATTACTAAATTAATATGTTAAATAAGGTTAGGGTTATATAATCTAAATTACCTAGATGGCTAGTAATTAATAAAGAGTGAGTATTAAATATAGCGGTTAAGACAAGAAGAACAAAGAGTTGTAAATTACCCAAATAACCTTAAGTTGATAAGTATAAGTTAGTAGGCTTATAGAAACACATAAATAGGTTCCGATTTATTTAGTTATGCGATTAAATGGTCAATGCACCTATCCAAGTATTATGGAATTCCCAAGTGTATTGAGGTTGTGCTTGGCATTAATAAGCATCATATACATATATGTCTATATACATATATAGACCGAATACACTTAGTTAACCTAAGTGGATAAACAAACTATAAGACTTGATAGCTAATATGATAATAAGGCAACTAAGTACCTAATCCACCTATCCATGTGCACTAAGTATTTTAGTGTATCATTGATTAGGTTTAAGCGCTGTATGTGTACATGTATATATGTATATGTACATATGCATATATATGAGTCCAAAATATATTGCTAACTTGGTAAATAAAACAAGTGGCCATAAAAAGGGTTATTAATAATAATGTTAAACAACAAAGATAAATACACTAGTAAAAATAATAAATGCATTGTGGAGTAATAAACAAGAAAAGATGTGGACCTATAATCAATGATTGACCTAATAATAGTTTAAGATACCTAGCTAACTTTAGAAGCGGGTAACGCGACGTGTGAGCACGCGGGTGGTGTAGGTGTTATAAGGGTATGGGATTCAATGGCTAGTCTGACGTCATAATTACTTGCAGGATAGAGTTTGGATTTGAGACTTCAATTGGTTCTCCAATGTAGAGTTCGAGTCATAAGTCCAATGCAGCCAGGTGAGTATTCTACTCACTGAGAAAAGATATTTTTCGTATTTTATAGAAATGCAAATGATACATGATTTTCTACTGAACCAACGATATGTTAACATGTATGCTTTGAATGTTTTAAGTAGTTTCAATTATGTTGAAATATCAATGATGTTATGAAATGATGCATAAATGAAATGTTTGAATTGATTTAAAGTGTCTGAATATGTACTGCAATTATGCAAAGAAAAATAAAGAAAACTTCATGTTAATTGGTTCATTGTATTTGAAGAGAGCATGATTTGTAAAGAATAGGAGTATAGAGTTTGAGTTGTAAAGCATAATGCACGAACACATAATAAAGAAGAGAGCGTGAGGCTCATAATAAAGAAGAGAGCGTGAGGCTCATAATAATGAAGAGAGCGTGAGGCTCATAATAAAGAAGAGAGCGTGAGGCTCATAATAAAGAAGAGAGCGTGAGGCTCATAATAATGAAGAGAGCGTGAGGCTCATAATAAAGAAGAGAGCGTGAGGCTCATAATAAAAAAGAGAGCGTGAGGCTCATAATAATGAAGAGAGCGTGAGGCTCATAATAAAGAAGAGAGCGTGAGGCTCATAATAATGAAGAGAGCGTGAGGCTCATAATGAACAAAAAGACTATCATGAGCATGCATAGCATTGTTTAAATTGTGTAATGTTTTCATGATAAGTATATAGTAGTTTTGCTAGACGTATTAGTATGCATAAGAGTCTTGATAGAAAAAGAACTTATGTATATTGGTATCGGATTGTGTGATGTTTTTATGAAAATATATTGTAGTTTTGCTAGACGTATTAGTATGCATAAAAGTCTTGATAGAAAAAGAACTTATGTATATTGGTATCGGATGGTTGCATGATTTAAATGCCATTGTTTTTATAACGAATCTCCTACGAATAATATCAGCTGCCTAGTATGTTAAAATGCTTTCTAGTTGTCAATGTATGCTATATCAGCTATGGGGATTTTCAAAACAGAAGTTTATAAAATTGGTAGCTGTTATAGTGTACGCATGGCCTAAAAAAGGAAAAGTTTGTTCTTTGCGAAAACTCAGTGAATAGTATACCTCTGAGGTCTTAGTGTAATTATTTATGCTAAGGCGGTGGGCTCATAATTCCACCTATACGGATGTGGCAAACCCCCACAACCGTATAGATGATGTTCCTTTGGCTGCAGGTTTTCCGATCATAGTTGATAGCATTGTAGAAGGGCACTTGGGATGTTATGACTGAAGCACGTCGCAACGGTCGTAGTTGGTGGACTACGGGTTGTCCACTTGTTTATAGGTTTGGTTTATGGCTTGTGACAATTGTGTCACTTATTCTTGTAAAGCCATTTCTGTTATGTATTTATATTGAGGAAAGACTTAAACAGATAGATGCAATATGGCTCTTTGTTTATGATTACTTGTAATAGAAGTTTATGTTATGATTTCCGTTATTTAGGTTTATGTTTTCCGCTGCATAGATGAATAGATGTTATACTCTGATGTACCGGGTTCATATTATTGGGAATGTACCATATGTTGGCTTTGCGACATACCGTCGTGCCATTGTGAAGATCCGTTTATATTTTAAAGGATTAATGATTATGTGGATGTTTTGTATAAAAAAAAAATAATAAAAAAAAAAAAACGGGTCGTCACAAGGCCAATTCCCTATGTGATAGCAAAAACTTGTAGATCTGCCGCATAGCTGTCTAGCGCCGTCCAGAACGTCTCCATCGAAACACCCGCGCACATCCATGTGCCGTCCGAAGTTCTGAACCTCAGCTTCATACGCCCAGCACTGCCGCGCCGCCACCCGCCGCTCTCTTCGGCTAATCATTTCGGTTACAGCGCCAATCCGTAGATCCGCTGCAGATCTGTCCATCTCCGTCCAGAACGTCTCCATCAGAACGTACACGTGCTTCCACGCGCCTTCTGAAATTCTGGATCGCAGTTTCAGGCGCCAACGCGCCACCACCTTGCCACACGCCTACAGTGAGTTGGGCCACATCAGCCCTAGTTTCACTTCAAATTTGGTCCAAATTAGTCAACCCAACCCACCGATTTAGACCCGGGTCACTTTATTTCGAGTCAGACCATATTCAATAGTCTATGGGTTTTGTTCTATTTTGGCCCAATCAATTTGGCCAATTCTATAAGGCTCCAGTCTCGGGCCCAATTCAAGGCCAAATCATCCATAGCCACCAGCAGCCACCACTATCCGCAGCCGGCAGCCAACAGTTGCCGTCCTCCGCCGCATGCCACCACTCTCCGGCCATCACTCCGGCTACTTTCCTGGCGACAAAAAAAAAAAAAAAAAAAAAAAATCCATTTCTTTTGTCCTAAACTCAATCCTAACCTTGAGATTGAGAAATATGTTAAAATATTTTATATTATTTTATATTTGTTGTCTGGGTTTTATTCCTTACCTTTACATACTCCAAGGTTTTTTTGCTTCTCTCTCTCATTTTTTTTTTCTCTCTTTCATATATTTCTCTAATCTATTTAACAAATGCATTGAATGCCACAGGTCGAGCAGTACCAATTCAAGTTCCCCGAAGTTGGAACTTCAGGTCGAAATCGGATCTGGCCGCCACTCCAACTCCAACTCCAGCTGCGACTCCATGTACAGGGAATTCTAAGATAGGGTTGGTGATGGGATTAATAGTACTAGGATTACTGGTGGTTTTGGCTGCAGCGATAATTATTGTCGTTTGGGTTTTACTGAGGAGGAATACAAAAGTAGAAGAAGAAGAAGAAGATGAAGAAAGTCGCATTCAAGAACCCATGGATGTAGAGCGAATAGAAGTAACAGGACCAAAAGAGTTTGAGTACGGGGAATTGCTTGCGGCAACAAATAACTTTTCGGAGAGAGGGAGGCTTGGAAAAGGAGGTTTTGGAAGCGTCTACAAAGGTTCCTTGGCGGAACAAAAAATGGAAATTGCTGTCAAGAAGTGGTCCAGGGACTCTCACCAGGGGAAAAAGGAGTATATTTCAGAGGTGAAGACCATAAGCGGTCTGAGACACCGGAATTTGGTTCAACTCGTCGGTTGGAGCCAAAAGTGTGATAGCTTCTTACTTGCATACGAGTACATGCCCAATGGAAGCTTAGATTATCATTTATTTATCAAGAAAAGTCATCTCCCATGGCCAGTGAGATACGAAATTGCTAAAGGGTTAGCCGCTGGATTGCTCTATCTCCACGAGGGAGTGGATCCATGGGTGCTGCATAGAGATATCAAATCGAGCAACGTGTTGTTGGATTCAAACTTCAATCCAAAACTTGGTGACTTCGGTCTAGCCAGGTTTGTTGGCCACGGGCGTAGCTCGTTAACGACGGTTGGAGCCGGGACGATTGGCTACATAGCTCCGGAGTGTTTTAGCGCAAACAAGGCTAGTAAGGAATCAGACGTTTTCAGCTTTGGGGTGGTGTTGCTGGAGATCGCTTGTGGGAGAAAAGTGGTGGAGCCAGAAGATGGTCTAGTCAAATGGATGTGGGGGTTTTATGAACGCGGGAGGCTTCTCGAGGCAGCCGATGAGAAGCTAAATGGGGAGTATGAAAAGGAGGAGATGAAGCATTTGATGAGTGTAGGGCTATGGTGTGCTAATCCATATCAAAATCAAGGCCTTCTGTAAGGCAGGCAATTCAGGTTCTTAATTTTGAAGCACCATTGCCGAGCCTTCCATCCCATATGCCTAAGCTCACATATCATGCCTCTCCAAGAACGACTTCAACGAAAATCTCCTCCTCTCTTACAGGCGAGGTTACAAACCAGCCAGAACGTCCCGTGCCAAGTGGTTCGATCCAAATGCCCTCGGTCGGTTTTTCAAACGGGAAATGATTGTTGGGGGACGGTCATACCCATTAATAATAAAAAATTAGTTTTTTATTAAAAATTGCCTCTGATGTCACATCAGAGGCAATTTTTTAATGAAAAATTAATTTTTTAATATTAATGGGGTGACAGGGGACGGATGACCGTCCCCTGTGTAGAACGGCTCTTTTCAAACCGAGAGGCCAGAGTTAACATTTAATCAAGCCGTCCCCTGCCCGGCCATTTCCAACGTGGAAAGGGCCTTTTCCCATTTAATATAATTTTATTTTATTTTTCATTTAAAAAAAAAAAAACACACACACACACACACATATAAAGAAGAGTCCTTCTACACATGCGCACTTCATCCGTCTCTCTTCAGTCTTTTTTCCACATGTCATTTTGTTTTCGTTTTTTTTCTTAACAAAAAATTTCTCCCATTTCCCGAATCCCCCCCTCTCAACCGTCGCCTCTCCCACCGACCGAATGCCGCCCACCCTCTCCATCGTCTAGCCCTCTCCACCGTCCGGCCCTCTTAGACCGTCGTCCCTAGACTAACGGTGACCCAGCAGACCGTCGTCCCTAGATAAACGACGTCCCCGACACATCTCCATCTTTTCCGACCAACACCCTCCCGGCAAGACTCTTTTTCGAACCGACAACCCATTTCTCTCGGAGATCTGCTGACCACCGTTTCTCCCCATTTCCCCCACCGGCCGACACCATCCCTCGCCCACTTGTCTCTATCTCTGTCTCTCTCTCTCACCCAACAGACCGAGTGCCGCCTACGAGCACTGCAAATCTCCAACCACCCCGAATCTCTAACCACGGCAGATCTCTGACTCTCGAAAATATTGAAAACGCGAGGGGTTCGGGTCTGTCAAACTAAAAATTTTCAAAATGATTTCATTTTTTTAATAAATTGTCAGTGCCACGCTGGAAAGTGACGGACATGAGACTCATGGAAGGCTCATGTTTAGCATTTCCCCACAGAGAAAGAAAGAAGCAAGGGAAATGCTAAAGATCTTCCACTCATCTCCCTTTCATCACCTTCTTTTTCTTAAAAAAATTAATTTTTATTAAAAAGTTGTCTCTGATGTGACATCAGAGACAACTTTAACTTTTTTATTATAAAAGGGTGACGAAGGGGGATGAGTGGAGAATGTGTAGAAGGGCTCAAGAAGCAAATATCTGATTTTGAAGAGAAATGCTAAAGAGGAGACTTTCTTCGTTTAATGTCCGCCCCTTTCCAGCGTGGCACTGCCATTTTATTAAAAAAATGAAATGATTTTGCATATGCATACTGAGACAGACCTAGACCCGCGACATCCCACATTTCCCCTCAAAATTTTCTCTCCTTTCTCTTTCCCTCAAAAATCAATGTCTGCTCATCTCCACCGCCGACCGAGCTCCCCCCATTTCCGGTGGAACTTCTACCTTTTCCGGCGCCGACCCGCGATCTCTGCCCGTCTCCACCGCTGACCGAGCTCTCCACTTCCTTTGCCGACCGAGCTCTCAATTTCCGGCGCCGACCGATCTCAGCCCATCTCCAATGTCTCCACTTCCTTCTCCAAGGTCCGCCTTCTGAACTTTGAAATTAGGGACGTCCGCGTGCTCGGCCCCGACGGACCCAATCCCCAATTGGCCGGAGAGAGCAGAGCAGCATCGGAGAGACCCCTCTAGAGAAGGAGGTGAGTCCTCTAAAGGTCTCGGTACAAGCACACAACGATTGAAACCCAGTGCCAGCTTCGCTTTCCTCCATTTGCTCCCCATTTTTCGCTTTCAAATCTCAAACAAGCAAACCCAGAACAAGAATCCACAAAACGGAGCCCAGGTTTACTTCCATTTGCACCAGGTTTGAAGCTCTCTTACTCCTTATTTCAAACTTCATTTTACTCCGCTTTCCCAATTGGCAGTGCATTGCTCTAATATTGTGGGGTTTGTCCTATGTAGACTGGTGAACTGAAGGAAAAGCTGAAAGATATTGCAGCTAGCCAGGAGAGGTCTGAATAACTTCATTGAATCTGAGTAGAGTTAAAGGTCAGTAGAAACTTTTTGATGTTTTAATCTTGTATTTGTTGCTAAAAAGTTCAAAGATATGAGGCTCTATGGCTAGTTTTCCGCAGGGTGCTATATGACAAGCTTGAATCGTATTCTTACATTTATTGTTTTATAAATGTAGCGTATTGCTCTGCCCACAGTTCATGAAACTGAAGATTGAATTTGAAATTATAATGAAATTGGATTAGAATGATTGAGAAGATAATGAATTAGGTATAGACGAGCAAGACTTGATCTTCTGTACTTCGAATTGCAAGAATTAAGTTGTCCCAGATGACATGTTCTAGAATGGCTATTGCATGTTGGAGAGATTTTTGCAACAATAGACAAAATTTTATAAAATAATTAATAGCCTAGTCCAACATGAGCAAACAAATTTGGTGCTGCTGTGTTGGAATTGAAGTAAGTGGTACAGTGGGGATAATTGGTTTAAACATATTTGAGCTTACTATGGTCTCTATTGTCTCTATTACTATGGTATCTCTAGTATTTCGGTTGCCTCATGAATCTGGTCACATCTTATGACAAGAATATTTTTGATCTTTTATGTTTTGCCATTTGATTTTTCTGAGTGACCTTGATTGATCACTTGTTTAGAATTAATGACCTTACTATTTTGTAAATGTAATGTAAATGATTCATGCTATTATGACATTGTTATCCCTAAAATCTTGTCTCGCATGTTTTCAGGTTCTATCAGTTTTGAAGTTTGAGAAGGGCAATCAAATTGCTGAAGATTACTCCAAATCTTTTACAGAAGCAGTTGCAGTTTTCCAGCATGCCCAAATGTGTGTAGTTTGTGAAAATCAATTACTATTTGAATAAACCATCACCAATTCCTCATTCTCTCTTGCATATTTACAAATGTATACTGCATTTTTCCACTTTTATTAGTGATACATACTGCCTTGTTGCTGATATGCAGATATGATCTTGACACTAAAAACTCAGACATTTGAAACCTCTTCCAGAAGAGCTTCTACAGTCTCTAAGTGGAGAGCTTGAGTTCCTGGGGCCGTATCCTTTTTTTTTTTTTCAATTTTTTTTTTTTATAAATTTCTTTATTCTGGCTTATCAATATACAGAAGGACATCTATGAAGATAACTATCTTTTCTTTTCTTTTCTTTTAGCATTTTTATCATGTTATACACCATGATTTATAGACCTACAGCCACCATTATAAGTCCTAGGCCATGGTGCATGCATTACAGTTCGTATTATTTGAGGTTTGAACCTAAGAGACTTTGTTCTGTTTGACATGATCACCTGTCTTAGTGTTCTTGCTACATATCTTTGCATCTATGCAACTGGTTATATTTGAGAACCCTTGAAAATGTGAAATTGCAAGTAATAAGCCCAGTGTGGAAGTGAATGTGGGTGGGGTGTGTTTCTGATTTGAGTAGTTTCTCCTTGACTAATTATAAATTAGGGAAATGCCTCCATCAATTGCTACTGCAATAGCTGAAGGAAATTTAGACCCTATAAGCATGGAGGCCTTTGATCATTTCCCAAGTTCTCGATGCCATCCAGATCCTGTTGTGGTCCAAACTTCAGATCAACTTCCAAGTCCTCAAGCTGTTGCTGTATCTACACAAGAGAGCTGCTTCGCTGTCTTTTCCTCCCATTGAAACAGAGAAATTGATATTACAGGTAAGTTCTCTGACTCCTGATATTACCTTTCTTTTTTAAAAAAATAAGCAATCCCAGGTAACACCTATTAACAAGTTTTCAATATATGGTTTTAATTTTTGGTAAACAGACAATTGTGTTAGCCACAAAGAAAGGAAGTCCAATAAGAGTTCTTTTGGCCCACTAGCAAATTCTGCAGTTTTCTATACACAAACACACACATGCCTAAATTAATGTAAGCATGTAAATCATGAATTAATATTTGCATGCATTAATGAACGTATCTGTATCATGTAGATACGTATGATACATGTATGTGGGTCTAAAATTGGATGCCTGTATATGAATACTATGGAGTAAATTGTTTTTGAACAAATGAAAGTAAATTCTTGGTATATTTTGATGATATTCAAGGCTTTGTCATGGATGGGCGTCAAAGTGCTACCTGATGTTCCTTGATACTGATTGAAATGGTTCGATTGTCCATTTCTTCTTTATTCTAAGTTGATTTCCGTACAAATTTGGATCCTTGTTTGTGTGTGTGGGGAGCTGTTTTTTAGTTTTTAGTTTTTTTTATTATTTTATAATAATATCATTGTTCGTTTTGTTTGCAGCTGAAGGAGACGAATTATACAAGGCTGTGTACCACAAAGAGCATGTTTACTGTAAATCAACAATGGCCTGGTCCAACCATTCATATTCGCAAAATGAGCTCCTTTTGTTGTTTTTGACTGCAGTCTGCAAATATGCATGTGTAGTGCGTACGCAGGAAAAATGGTCAACTTTAAATACAAATACGAATTCCACAGACTCCTCTATATGTGCGGTAGGTTAAAAAATAAGACCTATTACTGTGTTCTGCATATGTACGTATATATATATATATAATTCAACTCCATCTCTGTCTGGACCCTGAATTTGTTTAACAGTTTGCCTTCAATGGGGTTTGGCTAGCTTTGTAAACTGATAAGAGATCCATATACTTAAACATTTATCTCTATCGATCTTTCATGATCTTGTGACAAGTTCCATTGCTTTAATTTTTAGTAACTAGAGATGTTTAAACAATTGTGTATGATAGGTTAGTTGGATTTGAGTCAAGTTGGGGCTAATTTCATGTTGAATTTGTGTCAATTTTGTTGTTCGTGTCAAAAATTGTCCACCTTAATTCAAATGCAAGGACAAAGGTTGGGGTGATGATCAGCTTGAAATGATTAACCTAAAATATTCCAGCTCACTTAATTATGACATTTCAGAATCATACGAGCGCCACTTTTAACCGAATATATAAAAATCTATTGTTGGATGTGTTTTCACTCTCAAGATTTGTGTACATCAATTCAACAAAATCCCATCAAGCAAATTAGACACAAATTTCAGTTAAGACAAAATTCTTTCCCATCCATAGATTAGTCATGTTGGCTGCAACTGCAATTGTTACAATAAAGCTGAGGGGTCTCGAATAGAATTACTTAAGAATCATCTGAACTGGAATCTGATTCCGCATCTGGTTAAAATTCATCAAAGGATTTGATTCTGTTGGTATTGGCTTCAATTGGGGGAAGTCCCTCGTCATCACTACAGCTAAAAATAAAAACAAAATAAAATAAAAAGAGTTTTCCTTGAAAGACAGAACTATGCAACAGGAATACAAGCACGAAATCTGGTCTTAAACACTCATTACACAGGAGACCTTGCAGCTTTAAATTGCAATGACTGCAGTAACATAAATATGTCAAACTGGGCCAGAAGGGCTAATATAATGCAGATCTTGCCACCAAACTTCGATATTCTTCACTTTCCGATAACCCAAATGGAGATGAAACACTCACGTTCCCTCTTAAATTTTAGGGTATTGTTATCTACACCATTGGTCCCAAGAGAAGAAGTTTTCACACTAAAATCACTAGTTGCAAAGCCTTGAGACGAAATCTGAGTTTCAGCATGCCAAGAAGTAAATGCATACTTTTTGTTTCCTTTGCCAAAAGTCTCTGTTCCAATACAACTGTGCGGTCCCTTGGAAAAGGGGCGCGTTCCAGTTCATTCCTGACTGTTGTGCAAGCATCTGAACTAGCAGGCTCAAAAGAACCATCCAACTTGTTGATTCCACTAACTACAGGGGAAGATTTCAATCTGCGATAGATAAAAGCCTTAGAACAGAAAAAAAGTTGTTCTCTTTCTTTTCGCTTTTTATTTTCTTTCTCAATTGTGGAGAATTATATAGAATAATTTTTACTAGACGCATATCAATGTCTAACCAGCATAACACAAGCAAACAACATAACATTCAGGGAAAGAAGATTGCAGTAACAAAATTCTTAACATTCATCCACTTTGCACAAAAAAACAAGGGAAGAAAAGAAACAACAAAAACAACAACATTAGTTTAAAACATCTAAGGTCGGGGGGACAAGCAACAATAGCAAGATTCACACTCAAGAGGTCCCAAACTTTCCAGCTTAGTCGCCTAAATTACAAGAGTTGTGTAATTTTCAGCAAATTATCAAAACAAAACTTACTAAAAGGACATCACACCAGATGAGGAGAAAGTCATAAACAAGCTAATCATTAAGCTTATTGCATTGACAATAATCAAAAAGATGAAGGTCATGATTGTAGACATCCAAGTTAGAAACCCTTTACTGCATATAGCAAAGATACACAAAAATCCAAGAGACAGCATCCAAATACCATATATGGAGAAATCAACAGATATTTCAAAGGAATTGGTTCTTAAATAACTCAAGGATCCAAAACTTAAACCACATGCAATTCTCTGAAAAGTGTGTATACTGCACAGACAGAAAATTGACACTCGAAAACAAACAAATTAACAAGTCCCTTGTAGAAACGTTGATCTGCAAGAATGCCTTCATATTTAACCAAATCTTTGCATTCTTAGATGTCAGGTAAGAAGATCATAGCATCCTCTATGACTATTTGTACACATTTTGGGTGAGGAAAAAAATAAAAGCTAGAAACTTGAAAAGAAGCCAGTGATACCAGGGATTCATTTTAAGCCTGATGGTGATGTATCGGGCAATTCCATCAAAGAATAATCCATATCCAATGAGAAAAGGTTACGTCTAAGAAATCCTCCACGCATCAATATCATCCTATTCAGATAGGATGAAATATACACGCTTAACTTTGCACAACGATTAAAACTGCATATTGTGCAATCCATGACATTCATTCATCAATATTGATTCCGAAACATAAGCCAATCAGGCATAATTTGAGGGACCTTAAATGTACATAAACCATCTATTCCCTTGCTTTAATTTTAAGCGAAAAGGTCACCATCAATTATCTTTTCGCATTTATTTTTATTTATTAGTTTACATCTGATTCACAAGTATTATTAATAAGCAAAGCAAGAACATTGACCTTGTACCTAAGAAGTTTCCCAAATCCGAATTCTAGATCTGTCTCCTCGCCCAAATCACACTCCTAAAGTTATGCCGAAACTCATGTGAAAATACATCAGACCCATATTAACACACCTACAATAAGACATCTTATCTCACACTCACGCGCACACACACCCCAAAGACTGTCATTTTCCATATCAAAAGCATGTATTAAAAACCCACCTCCAACATTCAACAACAATCAAAACCCAGTATCAAAAACCATGAACTATCCTCAAAACATGAATACAAATGCACATTTATCAACCCAGCAGCTCAGATCTGAAACCCAAAAAAGAAAAGCAAAAGAAATTAATAGAGAGAGAGAGAGCTACTCTTGAGGAAAATGGAAAATGAGATCGTTGCGGAGGTGACACTTTTTGTTTGCTTTACGCTACAGCTTCTTTCTTCTTTTCTTTATTTTTTTTTTTGGGGTTGGGGTTCTTCTGGGTTGGTTCTACTACGTGATCTCCTTATGTCTCGGCTTGAAGATGCCGGGGCGAACCATCCGCGCGGTTACCACAAATAGCATATTGAGAGAGAGAGAGAGAGAGAGAGAGCTGGGCGATGGACAGTGCCGGTCGGTGGGGGAGGGGACGGTGGAGAGAGAGAGAGATTTGAGAAATGGGGGAAAATTTTGGAAATGAATCTCAAATGTCGACCCAGTTTTCAATCTTTTTTTTTTGAAAAGGCAAACGAAAAAAAAAATGCCACGTGAGTAAATAGACGGATGAGGGAGGGAAGAAGGGCGCATGTGTAGAACAACTCGATTTGAGGGCTTCTACACAGGGGACGGTCATTCGTCCCTGTTAGCCATTTATAATAAAAAATTGTTTTTTTATTAAAAAATTGCCTCTTATGTCACATCAAAGACAATTTTTTAATAAAAAAAATTATTTTTTTATTATAAATAGCTGATGGGGGACGGATGAGTGTCCCCCATCAAGCATTTACCTTTTCCCCCATATCTTTCCCTCCCTCTCTCTCGAGCACCTATTGGCAAGGACGGTTTAC
>JAJPGS010001051.1:0-105252 GCA_028654335.1 Alnus rubra | reverse complement strand
GACATTGGGCAAGAGTTCAGAAGCGGCAGAATTGACGGCAGCCATGGATGAGCGTTAGCTATTGGTAGGCTCTCATACTATGATAAAGTCCATACCCTAATACTCTTTAAGTTTACAGGTAGAACCATATGATGTAGTTACTTGGAGTGGCCCTCCTTAGTCTTTTAAAATGATGTAGTACTTGGAGAAGGAAAGACATGGAGCTAGAAAAAGACAATGTTGGCATGGAGTATGATGCAAAGGGTGGCAGTGGCATGGCAGAAGGGAGTAGGAAGCAGAATGCCATCAACAACAAGGGCTGTTACTACCTTAACGGATGACTACTACCCGATTCTAATATCTCCATCTCTTGTCTTGCTCGACTCGTATCATTTGGCCTATTAATTTCAACCCTCACGATTTTCCATCAACCTGTAAATGCTGTTAGTTCTTAGTTCTTTCATCCATCAATGTGATTGCTGTCTAAGTAGGAGTAATTTTTTATTTTTTCCTTTTTTCGGTTTGGTGACATTCCTTTAAAGGTGGTGAGATTGGAGGAGATGGAGTGGGGGACTTGTTAGTGTTAGGGGCAATTTTGTCACTTCATATGACAACACGCACGTGTAGCGCATGTGACACATTTTTTCCATTGAAATTTATGCTTGATTTGAATGGAGGAGACACATTGAAATTGAAACTTCAAAATAAGGGGTCAATTTGTAGCGATTTAAAAGTTTGAAGGGAAGATTGAGAACGGGGTGATAATTTGAGGAAGGGGCACAAAGTCTAATTTACCCATTACTAATTATCAAGCAGCTACAATACCCAATCTAAGAAGAATTTAAACCTTAGATTTCATTGTAAATTTAAAAATAGTAATTTGATAAAAGATAGCAAACTTGGAAAATTAGAACAAGCACAAATTTTTCAAGGAAAGCTTGATATAAGCAAGGTAACCTACCTTGAATCTGGTGAAAGCTTCGATGGCAGATACAATTTACGACTCAAAACCTACACATAAGAACTATGTATCAAAAACCACTCAAGATGCTTTGCATATTGATATCCCAAATAGATTGTTCACAGGTAAATCTAGAGTATGGAAGCCTCCTGTGAGCATTGGTGATCAATCATCATATATCCTGCCTCCAGCACTAAAGCATGCAGGAAACATGTTCAACATGTCCAAAACTGTGGTGTAAAATATCATTTGTAAGTAGAAAAATTATGTACGGTCATCTCAAATATTTATACTGAACTCTGAATTCCTCAACACTTGGACTACAATTTACAGCAGCGTGATCTAAAGATAAGATGCTAAGAAAAACTTGATAAGATAAATTTGACTCTTTCTGTGATAGTTAATGGGAATGCCAAATTTACAGCATCTGAAACAGTAACATTTTCCACAAAGCTTGTGACAAGCTCACTTGAGGCTGTAGAATTTGGAGATTTATTGGATAATTCTGCCTACTTCAACCGTAGGTCATAGACTATATTTATAAGAAGAGAGTTAGTCCTTGGATAGGACTGTACAAACATATTCTGAAACCATAGAGAAGTCCTTTAATAGGACTGTACAATCTTTAGATAAGAGACCTAAACTATATCACTTATAGTAGTAGAGACATAAGAGAACTATACAACTTGTAGTAGTAGAAACATAATAGAACTACTTATTGTTAGATTTATCTTTATCCGGAGATAAAGATATATCTGGTCTAATACGCCCCTCAAACTCGACGTAGAAAGTCTGACGTTGAGGTTGAAACTAAGCTGAAGAAACCGGCTGGAGGGAAGAGCCTTTGTCAGGACATCGGCAAGCTGATCTTTGCCAGAGATAAACTTGACCTCTAGATGCTTGTCTGCAACTTGATCTCGAACAAAATGATAGTCTATCTCAATGTGCTTTGTACGCGCATGATAGATTGGATTGGAAGTGAGATAAGTTGCACCAATGTTATCACAATATAAGAGTGGTGCTCGGGGAAGAGAAACACGAAGTTCTCGGAGAAGAGACTGGATCCAAATCAATTCAGCAGAGGCATTTGCAAGGGCTTTATACTCGGACTCCGTGCTTGAACGTGACACAGTGGGCTGCTTCTTGGAACTCCATGAAATCAAGTTTTTACCGAGAAACACACAATATCCAGATGTTGATTTCCTGTCATCTGGGCAACCAGCCCAATCAGCATCCGAGAATGCAACAAGCTGATGCGAGGAGAGTTTGTGGATGCAAAGTGTGTAGTCAACCGTAGCCTTTAAGTAGCGCAAGATTCGCTTGACAGCAGACCAATGAGGGTCTCTAGGATCTTGCATAAACTGAGATACCTTATTGACAGCAAAGGCAATGTCCGGTCGAGTGAGAGACAAGTATTGAAGTGATCCAATAGTACTGCGATAGAGAGTAGGATCTGTAATTGTAGAACCTTCAAACTTGCTTAGAATTGTAGAGGAGGACATTGGAGTGGCAATTGGTTTTGCAAGATGCATGTTGGTCTTCTTTAGAATATCAAGGATGTATCTTTGTTGAGAGAGATGAAGTCCATCCGATGACCAAGTAGCTTCAACACCTAAAAAGAAATGTAGAGGTCCAAGATCTTTGAGAGCAAATGATGAGTTTCAGAAATAAGTCGAGAGATTGCATCTTTGTGTGAACTTGTGATGATTATATCATCAAATAAAACAAAAATTTTAATCCCATGAGCATTGTAGACAAAAAGAGATGAGTCAGCCTTGGAGCTTGTGAAATGTAATTCTAGAAAGCCTTGTACTTAGTCTTGAAAACCATGCCCGTGGTGCCTGTTTAAGCCATACAATGCTTTGTGTAATTTGCAAATCCGCTGTAGGATGTGAAGGATGTTGGACCCGGGCGGTTGTACCATATACACGGTTTCTTGAAGGCTGCCATGAAGGAAAGCATTGCTTACATCAACTTGATGAATAGCCCAACCTGCAGAAACAGCAATGGAGAGCACTGTTCTAATAGTTATAGGTTTAATAACGGGGCTATAAGTTTCGGAAAAATCAATTCCGGGTTGTTGATGGAACCCTTTAGCTACTAAACGAGCCTTATATACCGCTCAATTGTACCCATCCAGCCTTTTCTTGATTCTGAAAACCCATTTGCACCCAACAATGTTCATAGATGGAGAAGGTGAAACAAGAGACCAAGTACCATTTTTTAAGGAGGGCATCAAACTCCTCATTCATTGCCTTGCGCCATTCAGCATGCTTGGAGGCTTGAGTGTAGCAAGTTGGCTCAATTTCCTGTTCCTGAGTTACTGCCATGAGTGCTTGAGGAGGTGGATATTTAATTCGGCCATCTGTAAATTTTGTAGGTTTAAAAAATCTGATTCTGTGATCGGGTAGTCATGCCATGCACTCTTGGTTGGGGAAGTGGTTGGGAAGCAAGAGAAGAATCAAAAGGAACTAGAGCAGTAGTAGGTGAAGTGTCTGTGGTTGTGGAGGGTAAGGATGAGTGAATACAAGGGGAATTTGGCTCAAGAGAAGAGCTGCTGGTGGCATTAACTCGGGTGTTTGATGGTTGAATAATAGGGACAGAGATACTGGGGTGAATGAGTGAGGGATTGGAAGATTGGTTTGGAATGGGATGTAGAGAAGGGAAAGTTTTGCTCATTAAAGATGACATGCCGAGCAATGTAGACTCTAACCAGATGGGATATGGAGACACTTGTATCCAAGATGATTTTGCCTATAACCCAATGAAAACACACGAATGAGACCGGAAGGCAAGTTTGGTTGAATTATACGGGCGAAGAAAAGGCCAACACTCACAGCAAAGATTTTAGGAACTTGTAATCAGGTGAGATTTGGAATAAAGATTCAAAAGGAGATTTGTGCTTGGTAACTTTGGAAGGGAGTCGATTGATGAGATAGACTGCAGTCTCAAAAGCCGAGTCCCAAAGGTGAAAGGTACAGAGGCAGTAGCAAGAAGGAGAGACCAGTTTCGACAATATGGCGATGTTTTCTTTCAACAGACCCCATTTGATGATGTGTATGTGGACAACTGAGACGATAGGACACTCCCATGTTAGTTAGAGAGGTTTGAAGAGGACGAAATTCACCTCCATTGTCACTTTGAACGGAGATAATTTTGGTACCAAAATATGTTTCAACAAGTTGCTTAAAGCGGAGAAAAATAGCACAAACATCAGATTTTAATTTGAGAGGATAGAACCAAGTATATTTACTAAAATCATCCACAATACTTAGATAGAAACGATTATTGTTTACAGAGGTGATAGGAGCAGGGCCCCATACATCAATGAAAAGTAAGTGCAAAGGATGACTAGAAATAGAAGGACTATAACTAAAGTGAAGACGATGACTCTTGCCCTGCTGACAGGATGAACAAACAGAAGATAACTTGGAGGAAGTCACGGGCAGTTTATTGGACTTGATGATTTGAGTGATAACTGGAGAAGCTGGATGACCCATCCGGAGATGCATTGGTCCAAAGGGACTTTTCCACCGAAATAGGCAGCAAAGTTCTTGGACGAAGGAGCATGAGATGAAGGCCATGGATAGAGGCCGGATCTACTCGGGCCTTGGAGGAGCAGCTGCGGGTGTGAAGGTCCTTAACACAGAAAAAATTAGGATGAAATTCAATAAAAACGTGATTGTCACGAGCAAACTGGTTTACAGATATGAGATTCTTTTGGATTTGAGGAACATGGAAGAGTGAATATAAATGAAATTATGTGAGGGTGTAGGCAATAGACCACGACCAGAATGTAAGATTTTCAAACCTTGGCCGTTTCCGACTTGAATCGTGTCAGGTCCAGTGTATTCAGCAGCATTCAAGTTGAGATTCGACAGGTCATTGGTGAGGTGAACATTGGAGCCAGTGTCTGGATACCAGGAGGAGTCAGGAGCAGGAGTTGCTGAGGCCATGTTGACATGCATCGAGGAGGAGTCATGCTGGTTGCTTGGTTCATACCTGAACCAGCATGTGGCTGCGGTGTGGCCTTGTTTGTGGCATACTTGACAAGTTGGTCGCTGAGAGGGGAGCTCCCGGAGGAAGAGAATTGCTGAGGTGGTCCTCTGCCACGGCCACGGCCTCTACCGCGAGAATAATTGTTGGTGCGCGGGCCAGGGTTGGAACCACGGTTGTTTCGAGAATAGGACTGGTTCTGGCGTTGAGCAGTGTTGGCAGTGGAGATGTTCAAATCAATGGCTGATTTGTGTTGCTCCAAGCGCATCTCATAAGAGAGCATAAACCCATAGAGTTCATTGAGGGAGATGGAATCTTGTCGTGTGGTCACAGAGGTGACAAGAGAATCAAATTCTGGACCAAGACCAGCAAGTATAGCGGAGACAAGTTCCGAAGCTTCAATGGGCTTGCCAACTGCAGCCAAGAGATGTGAGAATCCCTGCGCTTTTTGATAATAAGCGGAGATTGTAAGAGCACCTTTCTTTAAGGTAGCCAATTGTTGCTTGAGTTGCATTATCCGGGACTGAGATTGAGCAGAGAAAAGAGATTCTAAAGTTAGCCATACCTCCCGAGAAGTGGTTAGACCGATGACATGGGGTAGAGCTTCAACTGAGAGAGTGGAGATGATGGCGCTAAAGATCATTTTGTCTTGATGATACCAGAGTTGAGAGGCTGGATTTGCAACAAGGAGGCCGGATGTTGAGTCTGGAACAAGCGGAGGAGGTCGTGGATGTGTTCCATCGACATAACCGAAGAGATTTTGGCCCTCTAGGAAAGGAACCATCAGAAAGTGCCATAGGATGTAGTTGTCTTGGTTGAGTTTTTCTGAGATATGGTGATGAATATTCTGAAGAGGGATGGGGGCTGCGGAAGGGGTATGGGACGAGCGAGGGGATGAGGTTTGGGTGGAGGATTCGGTTTCAGATGAAATTGCCATGGACGTTAGTCTTGAGATGGCTCTGATACCATGTAGAATTTGGAGATTTATTGGATAATTCTGCCTACTTCAACCGTAGGTCATAGACTATATTTATAAGAAGAGAGTTAGTCCTTGGATAGGACTGTACAAACATATTCTGAAACCATAGAGAAGTCCTTTAATAGGACTGTACAATCTTTAGATAAGAGACCTAAACTATATCACTTATAGTAGTAGAGACATAAGAGAACTATACAACTTGTAGTAGTAGAAACATAATAGAACTACTTATTGTTAGATTTATCTTTATCCGGAGATAAAGATATATCTGGTCTAATAGAGGCAACAAACAAATACCAGAAGGAGAATAATGAATTCATATGTATAAGATAAACTTTCACAAAATAGTTCAAAAGGCAGGTAAGATAATCATTCCAGTAACAAATACCTGGCTCCAGCTACCAGGGGCAGCACATAAATCCACTACACGCTTCACTCCTGTAAATCAATTGTAATTAAGCAACTGAAGGTTATATATTTAAATAAATCCATAAATGCAAAATCTATTCAACCAATTTTTTTGAAAAAAAAATCACCAACTTCACTTTATTTCTAGAAACAGAGCACAGATATTTCTTTGATGGTATGTAACGACCTAAAGAAAGAACTAGTCATATCTGCACTATCACTTCAAAATAACTATTGAATTTGGAGCTTCCCTATAATAACTTATAAAGCTCAATCTCGCCTAGTAAAGAATCAATGTGAGAATTAACACCCATAAATGTCTTTATAAATCACACTCTATATGGGCTACTCATCTTCCCAATGTGGGACCGGAGTGCTTGTCAAAGCCACGTCAGGACGTCCTCCTTTAAATCCCTAACTTCTTCGTCAAAGCCATGTCATGTAGTACTCCAATACCACATAATGTTACAAGGTTGCTTTGATACCATTTGTAACAACCAAGAGAAAGCGCTAAACATATTTGAGCTATCACTCCAAAATGACTAATCAATTTAGACCCTTCCTAGAATCACTTATAAGCCTAGTCTCACCTAATAAGGAACCCATATGAGACTTAGCACCTATGAGTCTTTATAAACTACCTACTCTATGTGGCTACTCATCTTACAAATGTGAGACTGGGTGTTACATGGTAGGTTAACCGAAGAGAGTTACACCATTTGGTCTATAATTTTAATTTTCAGCTTTAGAATGTAGAAAATCTTTCTTCTCTTGTTAGATATAATAAAAAATGAATTAATGATATCAAACAGATAATAATGTCTGCAATCATAAAAGATGCCTGAAGATGACAAGCCCTATTACCACAATATTTTTATTGGCATCCTCATTTGTTATTGAGTTTCAAAGAAAGGATCATCAATCCCTAAAAGATCTATATCTTCAGTGCAATAGGACAAACTAGACAAATTAGTGCAATATAGTTCATTTAATCACTTCCATCTGTCTTCTATTAATCAATCAAATGAAAAGAATTTTGTTTCACCTTTCACTTTGAACTCTATACTTCCTGTATACTTAGGGGCGCCTCACTATTAATGATATGTGTTGATTACTTATCAAAAAAACTTTGAGCTCCATTTTAACCTGATTTTTCCTCATAGAGATGCTGAAACATTTCAACTTTAGAGAGAGAGAGCATCCCATATTAACATACCTTCAAATATATTGAATTCCTCATCTATTTGAAGGAGCTTGAAGGCACTTCGAGCACGCCAACCTTCTTCTTTTGCTTTTCTGTAGTATATATCCTGCAAATCAATCAACTTGTAACTGAAAGCTGGAAAAGAAATGTAGAACAAAAATTCTGACAAAATAGGTCACCTACCCTCTTATCCCTCGAAGCTTTGCCCATGTTGTAAACACCTGGTACTTCTGTAGGCAGTAACTTGAAAAACAAAGCTCCTGCTACCAGGGTTAGTTCCAAAATGAGAACAGGATTAATGCACGTATGGTTTGTGATTTATCTCTTCCTTTCTAAATTTTTTAGTTTCCAGAATCCAAGAGCAGCTCAAAGTTGAAAACAATGCCATACAGAAATATTTATCAAAGAAGTTTAAGAGCAAGAATCTGACCATCAAAATGCATCCAAAAAAAGAACAGGACAACCATAATACACATACTACGTTCAGGTTCAATTTGATAAAAAAAAAAATTAAAAAAAAAAACCATCTCTAAAACGAATTCTGCATTCTGCTAGTTTCTTAGTGTACAAAGCAAGAAATACATCAATAGCTTTTAAAGAATTCAATTCTCAATCAAATATTCTTCAAAAACATCGTGCACATATTCAAAATCTAAATTGGTATAGTGCGGTGAGCCATCGTTATTTTTGGGGGTGTTTTTTTCTGTACAGTGCAGTGAGCTATCGCTCTTGAGTGGTTTACCTGTGCAGAGTTTGTGAGAAAGCTGGGTTTTTGCTCTCCCCCGTGCGTGGGTGTTTGTATTGTATCGCTGTCACGTTGGCGAGGGTGCTCCTCAGTGGTCTTGCGCCATCGTACGAGGCTGAAGGTGGACCCGAGCTGTTTTACGAGTGCTGAGCGGTGGATTGCGCGGGGCTGCAACGTCGGAGACTTAGTGCCGCTGTGCTGAGTGCGGGGACGGCAGTCGGTGGTGCGCTGACGGCGTTATCTCCGGTAGTGGCGAAGGTTGGAAGCGGCGGTGTGCGACCGTGGGAGGCAGACGTGCGTGTGGAGGCTGCGAAAGTGGCTGACTGAGCTGTGCGATTGCGTTTAATGTTTATTCTTGATGAAGTGTGCTGTTTGGTTGCCACTTAGTGGGAATTTCTATTCTAGTACATGAATAGGATTATTCCATCACAGGTATTGCCTTATTCTGGTTTTGGTATTAGAACTATAGCTGTTTGGCTGCATGTTTAAGAGAGCACTTGTTCCAATTTATTGTATTCTTGGAAAAGCCTATCATGTAAGGGCAAAAAAAAAAATTGGTATGCCCTTCACACGTTGTCGTAGGAGAGAGTTTAGTATTAACGACTTAATTCAATACGCAATGGCTTCTAGTAGCAACATTCTACTATATGAAACTTCTTTGAATTGAGAATTGTTCTAAAAATTATTGAACAAATGAGAAAACTATTGTAAAATTATGTTGAAAGAAGTATTGAACGAGCCATGAACTGTCAAGGGGTGAACTCTAGGTTTAATAAAAATCGAGAGTCACCAGAAGTTCAATCACGAAGGGAGAAAGACTCTATAGGTCAAACAAAAATAAAGACTTCCTAGATGTTCAATTGCTAAGGGAGCAAGAGTATAGAGCTTCAAGTATGAAATCGGAGTTTCCACGTTGGGATGATGGAAATCCCTTTGGATGGGTCTCCAAAGCGGAACGATTCTTTATATATCGCCACACACCTGATGATTTAAAAGTAAAAATAGCATCAATTAGTTTGGAAGGGAATGTCATTCAGTGGTTCGATTGGTTGATAGCATGTCGTGGAAAGCTAACTTGGGATGAATTTGTGGAGAGACTTCTTTGAAAACTAGAAAGACTAATGACTTGTTTACCCCTAACACATAAGACTAATTTTCATTTTTTCAAGAACTTGCTCCCAATATTTTATCATTCCAACATTTTCAATGTCCAAAGATTTTTTTTTTTCCCGATATTACTTCACATTTTTTGCTCTCAATATTCTTGTCTCAACCCTTGATTGTATATCTAAAGTAGGGAAAATTTATCCGGGAGAAAAATGAGGCCAAAAAGATTAGAGTCATGTGATATACATTAGTTGATAGCGTTTTGAATAAGAGGAGCTTCACTCCTCCGCTTTTTTGGTGCCTCTTGGCCGATGAAGCTAACTATGTGCTGAGGGAGATCCATAAAAGATGTGTAATTTTAGATATCATATTCACGTCCATCTTATGTCCCTCTACAAATGATGTAACCTTTAAAATCATCATTTGATTTATGATAGATCACTATTGAATTTTAATCAAATGGTGATTTTAAAGCCTCATAATTTTTGAAGGAATACAAAAAGAAACATGTGTATAACGTCTATAATTACTTATGAAAGAGTGCATAAATCACCTGGGAGTAGTGGAGCATTGGCCCAGGGCCACAAGACCCTTTTAGCGGGATACTTCTGGCCAACAACGTCGAAAGATGCATAGGATCTAGTTAATAAATTTAACTAGAGCCAGAGGGTCTCAAACATCCCAAAATGTCCTCTCAGGAAGATGTGATGCAAGTAGACTTGGCAATTCGGGTTCACGGGTCGGGTTCGTGTCAACCCGGCTAACCCGATTACACAATCGGGTCCAACACGAACCCAACTCGATTATTAATTGGGTTGAATCATTAAACCCGAACACGACCCGGGTAACCTGTTGTGAAGAAGAAGAATGAAGAATCCGAAGAACTGAAGAAGGCAAGAAGCATCGTCCGAAATCCAAATCATCCGAAGAAGAACAAGGATTGTCTTCGACTCTTCATCTGAAGAAGACGAGCGTGAAGCCCATCGCATCCAAGCCATGACCATTAACTGGTGAACTGAAGCCAACCAGATAATCGTGAAGGAGGCGTGAAGTGAAAGTATGATTCATTGATTTATATGAAGACAATGAAGCATGTGAAGGTCGATTCGTTGAAGACTTGAAGGAGGTGTGAAACTGTGAAAGAAGGACTGAACTGAAGGAGAGGACTCAAGAGGTGTGAAAAGAAAAGTGATGCGGCTAGGGTTTGTTACTTTGTTCTCTTTTTTAAAAAAATAAAAAAAATAAATGGGTTATAATTGTGTTAGCGGGTTGACCCGCCAGACACGATTATAACCGTGTCATAATGGGGTTGACTCGATTATGACTCGAACCTGATTACCCCAAACCCAAATCCTGTATTTCATGTCGTGTTCATACTGGGTTCATACAAGAGTGGTTGACGATGCTGCATTGTCAAATATTGAATTGATGACTTTAAAATATTTTGACAAAGAAAATCAACGCAAGAATAACAAGAATCGGCATAATTAGATGTATCAGTGGCAATATCGTGCAGTGTATAGTGAAACGAGTATAACGTTTGCTATGAGTATTAGAGTCGCACACAAGCCCCAATCCAAAAAGCTTGATGAACTTTTTTTTTTTGCTTAAAAATCTGTTGTTTTCCATTTGAATCAGCGTTTTTAGATTTTTTTTTTTTTTTTTTTGTCATTTTATGAAATATTTATTTTTATCATTTTGAAAGTGTTTTAAGTACAAAAATTTCTCCAGATTTTGTCAGAATTCCTAGTTCAATTAGTAGACTGATCTTCTATAATAATAATAATAATAATTATTATTTTTTTTGGAAAAAAATTTGTTTTCTTAAGCTATTTAAGCCCAACTTGCTTTAGTTATTTAAGCCTAGTACTTCGAATTTTGAGTAAACTTTAATATTTTATAGAGATTGTTCTCTGTTTACTTGGGTGATTAGGGTTTTTTCACTCTTCCTAAATTACTAGTAAATAAATAAAAATAAAATGATTTGCCATCCGCAAAAACTGCCCGTGTCATTCTCACCTCTGTATGTGTGTTATTTTTTTAAAAATTTTATTTTGTTCTGTTCAAAAAAAAAAAAAAAAAAAAATATTTTGTTTAACTTTATTTATTTATTTTTTCTGAGAAAAAAAAAAAAAGTTTGAAAACACGCAAACCGGTTTTAGAATAGAGAAACCAAGGTCTTGCCTGCGTGGCAGCTAAACTCGTGCTACTATAAGAGCCGGAGATCTTCTTTTTCTGTTGGGTCTTACTCTTTCTACAAGCAACTCAAAGAACAGAGCAAAAGTAGCGAAGACGGAGATAAAAGGACCAAGAAAATACCACCCAAGGGCTCGTCGAGATAACGCCGATGGACGTGATCAAGTCCCAGCAAGTATCATCTAAGCCCATCGAGAAGGTCATCGTTCACCCACTGGTTCTGCTCAGCATCGTCGACAACTACAACCGAGTCGCCAGGGACACGCGCAAGCGAGTTGTCGGAGTCTTGCTCGGTAGCTCCTTCAGAGGCACCGTCGACGTCACCAACAGCTATGCAGGTCCGATATTTCAATTTTCCCGTCTATTTTCTTAGTTTTGTTTAGATCTAAAGGAAATTATGGATATTAACGCTTTGGAATTTCATGGATTATCTTAATTGTTTAACCTAAGTTAGGGTTAGGGTTAGGGTTGTGAATGCTCTGTATAATTGTTGTTACGCAATGAGAATTATGCGTTAGTGTTGGATGTTAGCACCGATGCTGTTAGTTTTTGGGCTTATTTTATAATAGCTGAAACTTTGAGTTTTGCCTTTAGATGCTTTGTCAGTTGTAGTTACTATTATTGTTTTCTCCGCCTAAATTTTACATGATTTTGGAATTTTTATTGGTAGGGTTTGTACTCAATTAATAGATGAATCTGGGTTTTGCAATGCGAAGTTTGATTTTAAGATTATCGAAAGTGTAGCTATTGTTTGAGGGCTTACGTTTGCAATCATAAGGTCTAGCACATGGTGCCTTCAGTTTAGGCAATAGAGTTAATGCTATTCAAAGTAATCAGAAGTTGAGTTACTTATCACAAAAAGTAATCAGAAGTTGAGTTATCTCGAACCACAGCAATTTTGTTAAAAATGAAAGATTGCTTCCACTTCAAATGAAAATTTTTTGGGTTGCGATAATGTAGGGGGCAAAGTCATAGAACTTGTGGAAATTCCATGAAGGTAAAATGGTTGGTTAGGATTAGATTATATGTGTGGCCTCAAGTTGATGACTGGCTGTTCTTTATGCATTGTGATATTGATGTCGAGTGTGGTGTTTGGAGCAACTTTAGTAGTTAGGCTGTAATCGTTTTGGTGGTTGATATAAAGTTCACTCATTCATCCGAAAAAAAGAAAAGAAAGGGTAGTTTTTTTTTTATTAGTAATAAACTGGTCTTATTAAAAGCGTAAGCGCCCCTAGGTACACTGGAAGTATACAAGAGAAAACACCTAACTAGAAAGCGAAAAAGAAACAACCCAAAAAAAAGAAAGAAACTCAAGAAACCCTCAAAACCAAAAGCCCTTAAACCCGAATTCTCAAGAAGCACACCCTACTAGAGGACGCGTTTGTATCACCAAATTCAAAATCTCCCTCCAAAGAAAGTCCTCTTCAAAGACATCCATAATTGCCAAGGACGAATCGTCGTTCACCCTGGAATCATCACCCTTTTCAACAAAAGGAGTGGCCGGAGTTGATGAAGACACAACCATCTCTAAAAGCGAGGTATGAGTAGTTGAAGCTTTCCTAGCCGAACTCGGGTTAAGAAACCCCCGTCGAAGGAAGCCCTTCATCGAAGAAGAAGGCTTAACGAAACCCTTCTTGGAAACTGACCCTCCTGCAGGGTTCAAATCTGGAAGCACTGCCGCTGCTTCCTTGGCTGAAAAAAGCTTGACTTTTCCTTGGGGCTGATACCAGAGCTCAACAGACCCAACGCCATTGCTAACTAGTCTCGGAGATGGCCCCTCAGACCTGAGGGAACCTCCAGAGACGCTGAAGACAGCATCCCCTTTGCCGTAGCAGAGAACCCATCAGCAGCAATTAAAGGATCAGGAGAGGAAGTCGGCAAGGGAGGAAAGACAAACCTTGGAGCAGCAGAATCACTCCTACCGGCGAAAGCAGACCTCACCTGAGAAGACCCACTCTGCCGACAGACCGAGAACCACCCTAGAAACAGCCGCCAAAGTCGTCTCCAGCCGAAGAGAAACCGTCGGACACTTCGCTGAGATGAGACCCGCGTCAGGGTCTGAACCAGGACCCTTAAAGTTAGAGACTTCCAATGTCTCTTTGAAACTGAGTTTAGGCATGAACCGGCCCAAACAAAACCCTTTAACCTTATGGCCCAGACCGAACCCACCAAACCGACCCAACAACTTCCCCACAACCTAGTCCACAACAAAGTTGAACCTGGCGAATATCTTCCTCCACGAACGCAAATTCAAACTCGAAGAATAAAGTGGTGTAGATATTCAAAAGACGGCAATGTCAAGATATGTTAGATTTGCCTTTATATTTTATTGAAAGAAGACCCTGGAACTTCTTTCTTCCTTAATGTTTTCAGCATTAGAATCCCCGTCGTTTATATTAATTGGGCAATTTTATAAGGCTGTAGGCTTTCTAAAATTTGTATTTCAATTCAACAACATGATTCATAGTATGATGAGAGTTCTGTTGGTAATACTAAGTGGTAATCTTGTTATTTCAGTGCCCTTTGAAGAAGACGACAAGGATCCAAGCATATGGTTTCTTGACCACAACTATCATGAATCGATGTTTTCAATGTTCAAGAGAATCAATGGTATTCTTGTTTCAATTTAAGAGTGAATATGATGTCAGTTTAAAAGTTTTTATGGGGAATTCTAATTTTTCTCTATATGTCAATTTCTAATCATGTTTCAGCTAAGGAGCACGTGGTCGGTTGGTATAGTACAGGACCAAAGCTACGCGAGAATGATCTAGAGGTTCACAGATTATTCCACAAGTGAGATCATGTACCTTAATTTTAGGGAGAAAAGGGTTTTACAGTTGGATGTTTATGTAACTTTATCATGCCCTCGTTTTTTTTGGTGCCTGATGTTCAAATCTTATTGTTTTAACTAATCTAGTTTTGATGGAATCCTATATAACACTAGCTTGAGGCTTTCAATTAGATTAATGTATGAATATATTCCTTCGGTGGTTTTGCAACATATTCTGTCTTTGTTTTTCATTTGAAGTCCATTTTTGTGATCAATTTCTTTGTGTGTTGTAGCTATGTCCCAAATCCTGTCTTGGTCATTATTGATGTCCAGCCTAAAGAGATGGGGATACCCACTAAGGCATACTATGATGTTGAAGAAGTGAAGGAGGTAAGAAAAATATCATATTTTCTTATTTAATATCTTTATATAGAGATTGGATATGGTTAACTGTTGAGAATAGTTCCTATGATTTTAGAAGAGACCAATGGAAGTCAGTCAGTTACTGTTTTTCCCGTAAGCAGTCTCCATTTGTCGTCCTTGATGTTAATTTAATGCTCGATCATGTTTACAGAATGCTACACAAAAAAGCCAGAAGGTTTTCGTTCACGTGCCTTCAGAAATTGCTGCTCACGAGGTTGAGGAAATTGGTATGCCATGACATGAAAATTACATTTTCCTTTCATAAATTTTCACCATTTAGAAATCTGAAAGAAGATGCAAATCGACATTATCTTGAATTTATTTAATCTCCATTTCCAATTACATTCTCATGTTATTCGTCAACAGGAGTGGAGCACTTGTTAAGGGACGTGAAGGATACAACCATCAGTACACTTGCAACTGAGGTTTTTTGTTCCCACAAGCATTTTCTTATATTTATTTGCTAAATCGATCTCTTCAATAAATTTCACAATTAAGCTTTTTGATTATGTATGTTTATCTCTGAGCAAATTTTTTTTTCAAGTAATAGAGTTGCTTTTTGTTTTGTTCAGGTTGCTGGAAAACTTACTGCTTTAAATGGTTTGGATGCACGGTTACGAGAGATACGTGGGTACCTTGACCTTGTTATTGATGGGAAGGTTCCATTAAATCATGAGATACTTTATCATTTACAGGTATAGTTTTTGTTACCTTTTCATACATTTTTAACATTACTATTTTCACTATTTTTTTTTTTTTTTTGTTATTTACCTACATTCTTTGACATTTCAATATGAAAATAAAGGCATAATCATACCTCTCCAATCTGATCTGTGCTCCTGATCCTTTTACTTCTTCGTTTACCCATGTCACATGTTTCCTCATATTTTAAAATTTCAGGATGTGTTCAACCTGCTTCCAAATCTCAATGTGGCCGAGTTAATCAAGGCATTTGCAGGCAATACAATCCATAAATTATTAACATTATATTTTCCTTTTAATTTAAGTGGGCATACGGTAATCTGTTTGTATTTTGAGAATTTTTATCTTAATTCTTCCCTTGTGCAGTAAAAACAAATGATATGATGTTGGTTATATATCTTTCCTCTCTCATCCGAAGTGTCATTGCGCTCCACAACTTGATCAATAACAAGGTGACATGCCCCCTCCTGACTGAGATAATACTGCTAATTAATTGGACCGATGTATGTAGATTGTTTTTAATTTGCAATTTTTGGTTCTCTCCAGATGTTAAATAAAGAACACGAGAAAGCTGAGGATGCAAAACCGGCACCAGTCCCACCTGTCAGTGGAAGCTGATTTTATTTATTTATTTGTTTCAGCCTTTAAAGAGCTCCATCTTTAAGGGTGGGTGGTGCGAACAAATGAGTGGAGCCTTTACAGAGCTCCAGCCATTTCAATGTAGACTTTTAAAGCATTTTTTTCCGAGTGTGCCCTAAGTTAGAAAGTTTCCCATTGGCCAACCTCACTTAGCAATGGATATGTATGATATCCAGGTTATTTTTATTACATTCTTTAGAGCATCTCCCACCAGATTGTGTAAAACCCTGGATTCTCTAAATTTAGTTAATATGAGCCAAAATTCTTCTCCAATAACTTCTTATCTAAAACCAATATTTTTCCTACAGTGGTTGCCTACTCTTGTTCTGTTTTTTTAACGGCTTCCTCTCATCTCTTTCTGCTGCTCCTGTCTCTCTCATCTTCTTTCTTAGACACTGCACTCCCTTCCCGCTTTGCACTTGCAAATTCGAATGTTTGGTTGCCGAGAAAGTTGGCAGTGGACGAGATTGATTTTGGGTTTGGTTTTCTGTATGAGATTGGGTGTGAGAGCTCTGATCCTAAGGATGCCGAGCAATTGCCGAGGAGTTTCTTAAGGAAAATGACATCCTCTATTTCCATTCAGAGAAATCCAAACTCGACATTTTTTGCTCGATCGAGAAGCTGCCGTAGTAAGTGATTGTTCAAGAAATTGGTTGGCATTTTGTGGGCATTTGTTTGGAGATGCTCTGTAGAAGAGAGGTGGGGAATTCTTGGAATGAACCAGGCTCTCCATAACATTTGCTTCATCACGTGGGGTTTATTTCACCATATTTGTTGCAACCAGCCAAGTTGAGCTGGATTTGGTGTATGGGCTGATAGTGAGCTTGCAGAAATAAAATAACAACAAAAATAAAGCAAGAGTACTCCATGGTCTTCAGTTATAAAATTGTTGGAAATAAATAATATTTAAAGAAATAGAGAACGTGTTGAGAAAGTAAAGTAGCTAAACTTTTTGAACAGCTAAAATGAATAAGCATGCTGAGATGCTCTTAGAAACATTTTCAACTACTACATGTTTTATTGATTGATATGAACCACATTGATAGACATATAATGTCGAAGCTTGGATCGACTATATCCTTTCTTTTTTATTTGGTTAAGGACAGCAGGGAAATAATCGCCTGACCTCGACTCGGTTTTGATCGACGCTATCCAGTGATTCCGGTGGATAGTCTTGATAGGGGTACCAAATTGCCACCAAGATGTACAAGACAAGATTTAGGGAACTGAATACTGTGAGTGTCCAATAGTAGTTATCCAAATGACTTTCATTCAGTGTGTCTTGAAACCAACTTGGTTTGACCTTACCCACCACATAAACTGAAAGGACACTACCCACAGTCCCTGCTCCAAAAGCAACCCAGGCAAAAGTTTGCATTAAGGGCCTCATTGAGGCAGGAACTTCAGCGGTGAAGAAATCATAAATGCTTATACCATTGATTCCATCAAGGGCACCAAGAAGGAGAAACTGTGGAAGAAGCCAGAACATGCTCATTGGGATTTGCTCATCAGGTTTGTCAAGTAACCCATGCCTTTTGATCACGCCTAGCCTCCTAGTCTCCACTTTTGCAGCCACGACACAACATCCCACAGAAAATAGCATTGCTATTATCATTCCAATGGGGGCTTGCGTATTTTCTTGATCTCTTTTTTTTTTTCAATTTGCCAGCCACTATGCCATAGAGTTTGGCCAACGCTGATTTTGCAATGTTGTAGAAGATTGGTAGTATTGGAAGAGGGACCTTCCATTTTCCAACCTTGCGATTCATATGGTTTGCTTGCTCTAAAAAATAAGTCTCTCTCCTATTGAACTCACGACCCCACACATAATGAAGGTCATCCACATTGGTATCATGCGTATAAAGATTTTTGTTTCCTCTACTTCTGTCACCCTGCAAAGCTTCCATCTATTTTCTTCTTGTTGCTCTACGCTTTGGGTTGGGACTATAATGGCAGCCTTGTCAAGGCACCTGCATTTAAAAACGATGAATTTTGCAAGTCATGATAACTTACATGTTGAGTTTATGCCTGTGATTGTAAAAACGTTTGAGTGAAAACATATTATAAGTGTGAGCAGGGACGGAACCAGGAATTCTGTCAAAGTATAAAGACAATAACTTTGTAACTTAGAATCTTGCAGTACTACTGAAGCTAATTCTCTTCTTAGTGAATTATTTTTTTCTCAGTTTTTTTGGTGTTTCTCGGTTCTTTGAATTTTCTTTTCTCATTTTTTTTTTTGTTATTATAGGTTATTAAATAACAATTAGATATATTGTAGTATGCACTCAATTAACTTAAGACCCCGTTTAATTTTTTTGGTTTATCCTAAGTTCTTTTATTTTGGTTGTTTTGGTGCCTTAATTAACTTAGTTGATGCTCATATAATAATGTATATATTTCACATTGTAACTTAAGATCTCATTTGATTTCCGTAGAAAACTTATTTAAATTGAAAAAAATCTTTGGGTGTAAAATGTAAAAGCTTATGCTTTTCCGGAACTACCTCAATATGATATGTTTATTGGAGATTCTAAAATTTAGCCAAAAAAAAAAAAAAAATCATGCAACTATCCTACCTCAATAGGCACATAACAACGTATGGAATTTTCATATTTTGATGCGTTGCTAAAAGGGCTAAGATTGGGTCTTTTTATGAGTTTTTAAATGAAATTTGGGTATTTATAATAGGTCATAAAAGGGTTTGAGTCCACAAGGGCCAAATTAAACCTGAGGCTCTGGGTGTGAGGCAGAGGCACCAAGTGAAGAGCTTGATCACTTGGTGGATGTTTTTCATAAAGCTGATTTGGATCCCGTGGGAGACTACAAAAGATCTTGGAAGCAGAGGCTACAAAGACTCTTGAAACAGTTGTGAGAGGACTCCCCTGCGGCGGATCATGTGCGTATGACGATGAGCCACTGATGAACACAAGTACTGCTGCTACCGTACATATTGCTGATATTCCAAATCGCACAGACCATGGTTTTATATATAGAAGTGCAATGCCTCCAAAAATTGAGATAAAAAGCAAAGCCAACAAGCCTAACAATTTCCACATCATTTTGGAAATATCTTCATAGCTAGCATCTGGAACTAGTGGTTCGATTTCCTTTAGTTGTCTCTCCGTGAAAGACTTTGCAGATGCCAGATTGCCTGATCTCCCAACAGCTATGAGAGCTAATGCTGTGTAGAACAGAGCCTTTTGGGTATCACCAATGCAATCTGGCTTGTATGCTCTGCAGGTGCCTGTATATCTAGAAAGGACTGGTGGCGTCGACATTGCCAATAAGCTCAACCCCTGCAAATTATACATGTATGGCCGGCGCAAAGATGAATTGGGTAACATTTTCAAACCAATAACATTGTCACAGAAGCATCAAAATTTGATTAGCATGAACAAAAATAAATGAAAAAAGAAAAAAAGCATTACTACTTACTGCATTTGAAGCACTAATGCTAACCAAAACCATTTAAACAAATGATTTAGCAGAAATAAGTCAAAAATGAAGAAAGTTTTGAAAACTGACAATGCTGTAAGCAATATTGGCGAGCAAGATGATGCAATAGTGACCAAGGAAAGTATCTGCAAGGACGGACATGGCTATAGGCAATATGTTGGCTGCACCCGAAGACACATTTACAATTGCAGCAGCATGGGTAAGGTCAAGCTTCCAGACATTTGTCAAGTATGTCATCATCACGCTCATGGCGTACCATGCTAGTGAGTCAGCCCATGACAACACTGCAATGGAAGAGGAAGAAACTGCCTTAATTAACCACATACCAATAAGGCAATAAAGAAAAAAGCCAAAACTTGAGAGGAATTTGTAAGCAGCATTGAAAGCAGTAATGACAAATTGATTTTTGTGGAATCCTACAAATTAATTTCCAAAGGCATATATCCTTGACATCAAGGTTGAAGTCATCATCTAGCTATCTGTCGAAATCTGCCAGATTTTGCAGATATGGTCCAAATTACTGGTACAATATGATTAAGGATCATAAGGAATGAAATGCAAGTGACTCTCTCAAAGACCTAAATAATTCGACAAAGACTATAAAATCTAGTTCAAATACGTACCAATTATTCTGGTAATGGATACCATGTTCACCACTAACTTCGGCTTTCCGTAGAACAAAGACTATAAAATTAATTAGTTGCATGCAATAGTTATATTAAAATACTACGTGAAACTTCACTTACACCCTTTTAACTATATATATATATATATAAGTGATTTTGCAATCATAACCTCTAAAGTTTAAATATTATTTTTCAATGTATTTTTTTATTGTGAAAGTTGAGAGAGAGGGAGAGAGAATGAAGACAAAGGGAAGAAAGAGGGAAGAGATCGAAAATAATAATAAAAAAGTATGTGTTACATTATAGCAAAATAGATAGAGATGTTCTATTTTAAAGCATTTGGTAGAGAAATAAAATGAGTCATAATAATTATATTTATCTATTACGTATCATACGAAGGTATGGAGATGCTCTGAGACCCTAGAGTTTAAAAATATGCTTTCCTTCAAGAAATGGTTAACTTTAGAATCTCTTAAAAAATGATGATAAGCTTCCAAGAATATATATATATATATATATATATATATATATATTTTTTTTTTTTTTTTCTTTCCTAAGCAAAAAAGGAGTGGGAACCGGGAATCAAAACACTGATAAGTATATTTGAAATCAAAGTTATACCCTGACATGCAAAAGGCAAGGAAGTCATAAATGTCATCCCCAAACTATGATTTAATTGTTAACGTTTCTTTCAAATTATCAATTGTGTCAATGTCTCTCTTCAAACTATCAAAAAATGTCAATGTTCTTTTGAGACTAATAAAAAAACAAAAATGACCATAAATTTTTTGAATAAGACAAAAATATCTTTATAAATTCGAAAAAAAAATTAAAAATTAAAACTAAAAACTAAAAAAAAAAAAAATTAAAAAACTAAAGAAAAAATGAAAAAAAAAATAAAAAAAGAATGATTTTTATTTTTTATTTTTTAAAAAAACCATTTTTTTATTAAATTAAAAAAAAAATATTTAAAAACGAAAAATAGCTGAAAATTAAAAACATTTTTTTTTAAAAAAAAAAAAAGAAATGAAAAGAAAAACCAGTTTTTTTTTTTTTTAGTTTGAGGGGAGGGAACATTTTTTTTTTTTTTGAGAAGAAAGTTACACATTCCACTAATCAAATTGGAGTACAACCAACGGAAGATTACCTAAGTTACCACCAAACTAGTGTACAACCAAACTGAGTTAATTAAAATGGACTTAGACCATTACAGACAGTTGTTACAAATAAACTTAGCTAACAGAAAGGTGCCTTTGCGTTAACATAAACCTTTGCTTGAACAAGGAAACGGTCACAAACATTCTAGACTAAGAGCAATGACCAGGTTAATCTCTCCACAAAGCAAACTGTCAAAAAGAGGAAAAAAAAAAAAACCCAAACAAAGTTGTCGTCGGAAAAAGCCGCCCCTGGAGACGGCGCGTGTAACACACGTACCATCCCCGGAAGACACCCAACAACAATCTTTCACCACATGCCCCCAAGCGCTACCAGACACGACAAAGAAGACGGAGCGTGGCCATCACGCGCGTCCCAGAGTGACAAACACCTTGGTGCGTAATGACCACGTGCTGATCACAGAAGGGTAATACGACCGTATTAAGTGTTGGCTCGACCAAAGAACTGCGGCGAACAAGGCCGAGGGGCACGTGTCTAGCAAAAGATGATGGAAATGCACAAATCTTGTCCTCAAGAATGGTGAGTATTGAAGCTTGACTAAAATATACCGTAGGTTACACGAGCGGAGCGGCTGCTCCCCCTTTGGTACCTCTAGAGAGTGCCTTCTTGCCAAAAACCAAAGAAACTAAAAAACAACATCCTCCATAGTCCAAGAGGACTAGGAGAGACTTAATCACCATCGGATCTAAATTGGAGGGGCAAAAACTTCACAGCTTTAATGGCTAGGAGACTCTAGCCTCCACTAGAAAAACCTAGGGAGGAGCAAAAAAATCACCTTAACCCAAAAGGCTAAGGGGGAGACAACAGAGCCAGAGGAGGGAGGCTTGAGCCCCCCCCCCCCCCCTCCCCTCTCCTAGCAACAAAAGAACAAACAGTTTTGAACTTTTGGGTTTAGAGAGAGAAGCTCTGGTTTTCAAGAGATAAGATATTAATTTGCGAGAGAAATGAGGGGAGGAAACATTGACAATGAGATATAGTAGTTTGAAAGGTAAAGAAGCCGTAAAATATTTCACCTTTAAAAACAAATTAGCCTATAATTCCAGGGATGTGCTGATTTTTTATTTTTATTTTTTCATTATAATTTAATTTAAAAATAATTTTCGAAAAAACGTACAAATGGGAAAAGCGAATCATGCATAGACTCGGGAAGATTTCATTCAAATAGGAAAGACAAATAGAGATACCAGTTCTTCCTAGATTGTATTTGATCAGTTTGATTAATTCGGTTATTGTACGTTTAATAATATATAGGAAGCTAGTATTGGAATTTGTTCATGCTATACTGGTTGCACCCTTAAGGTTTGTTTGGATGTGCGATTTTTTTGTATTGTATTCTTTTATATTTTACTATATTTAAAATTATAAATACCGAGAAAAATTATTTTTTAAAATTATGTTTGTATGATTTTTAGAGAATTTGAGACAAAATTAAAAAAAAAAAGGATAAATTTTTAGTAGAATTTAGATTTCAAAAATCAACCTAACATGCTTTCCACCACATTAACTATACTCACTGCCATTGCTACTGGTATTTTGTTTCTGTTTTGTTATTTGCTTGTTTTCCCATTGTTGTTTTGGTTTGTGAGTTTTAGTCTCCTTGTCCCTTTGTTGTTTATCTGGTTTGTGGACAGTATTTTGACCGGAGGTTCATACCTCCTCTTCGACGGATCTAGACCGTTAATGTCAGTGCTTCTCCCTCGACAACTTCTTTCCGGTGGTTGTTGCAGCTTTCAAGAGGGTCAGATTTTTGGCTTGCTTTATATAACTAATTTATGTGGCCCATTTCTTAGCTTTTTGCCTAAGAAGCAAAGGACCGAGTCATGTATGGCCCATTAATTGGGGTTCATTTATGGACCCATTTTTTACTTATTATTCTTATTTCGTTTGGGTATGTTATCGGAGAGCCCAACCTATTTGTTTTTGATTCCTCCCATGCAATCCTTTTTACTGTGTTGAATAGGGAAAAAACAAAATAAAAAAAAAATTAAAAAAAAAACCACCGATAAGCATACTTGAAATCAAAGTTATACCCCACATAGGGAAAGATACAGAAATCGTAAAATTGTGTAATAATATATAGGAAGTACCAACTACCAACCCATTCTTTTGCTACGCTCTTCGAATCTCAGCCTTTTCGTTCAGCATGTACATGAATCTCAAGCTTGGAAGTCGATCTACACAACGCTGTCAAAAATAGCCAAAATCAACTTGTCACGTGCTCTCACATGCCACTCATTGTTCCTGTCCGTCATTCCACACACCACACGCGCCGACAGAAGTCGCTCACGCGCCTCCTACAATTCCTTGCCGTCAGTCCACGTGTGTCACACTCCCGCACGCGCCTCTATCGTTGCTTAAGCGCTTTCGCACGCCTTTCCCAATCTACACCCTTAAATCGAACCTATGTTTCCGGATCCGATAACCGATCCAAGTGGATTAATTCGCCACGCCGTCACGCTTCAATTTGGCCCAATTGGGCCCATGCAGTTCAACTCATAACCAACCCAAGTGGGTCAGCATACGCGCAGCTCGAAGTGAGACTTGATCAATAACAAGAGGTGACATGCCCCTTCGTGACTGAAATAATACTGCTAATTAATTGGGTTGATGTTATGTAGATTGTTTTTCAATTTTCAATTTGTTTTTTGTTTTTTCTCCCCAGAGGTTAAATAAAGAACACGAGAAATTAAAGGAACTAGCTTTTTTGTTTTTTCTTTGTTTCTTTTTTTTTTTTTTTTAAAAAAAATTTGGTTAAAGGAACTAGCTAGACTTGGTTTGGATCGACTATATCCTGTGGCGAGTCTTGATAGGGGTACCAAATTGCCACCAAGATGTGCAAGACAAGATTTACGGAACTCAATACTGTGAGTGTCCAATAGTAGTTATCCAAATGACTTTTATTCAGAGTGTCTTGAAACCAACTTGGTTTCCCTCCCAGTTCACTGACCTTACCCACAACATGAACTGAAAGGACACTACCCACAGTTCCTGCTCCAAATGCAACCCAGGTGAAAATTTCCATTAAGGGCCTCATGGAGGCAGGAACTTGACCGGTGAAGAAACCAGGGATGCTTTTACCAGAGATTCCATTAAGGGCACCAAGAAGGAGAAACTGTGGAAGAAGCCAGAACATGCTCATTGGGATTTTCTCATCAGGTTTGTCAAGTATCCCATGGCTTTTGATCACGTCTAGCCTCATCGTCTCCACTTTTGCAGCCGTAATACAACATAGTATAGAAAATAGCATTGCAGCTATGTTTCCAGTCGGGGCTGCATATTTTTCTGATCCCTTTTCAGTGAATTTCTCAGCCACTTTCATGTAGAGTTTGGCCAACGTTGATTTTGCAATTTTGTAGAAGATTGGTAGCATTGTAAGAGGGACCTTCAATTTTCCAACCTTGCGATTCATATTGTTTGCTTGCTCTAAAAAATAAGTCTCTCCTATTGAACTCACGACCCCACACATAGTGAAGGTCATCCACATTGGTATCATGCGTATAAAGATTTTTGTTTCCTCTACTTCTGTTACCCTGCAAAGCTTCCATCTATTTTGTTCTTGATGCTCTACGGTTTGGGTTGGGACTATAATGGCAGCCTTGTCAAGGTACCTGCATTTACAAATCATTTTGGAGAATACGTTTACAGCTTGACGATAAATTTTGCAAGTCATAACTAACATGCATGTTGGGCATACTCATGTGAGTGTAAAAAATTAAAATCACACTTTGAAAATATGCCACAAGTGTGAGTGATTAATATAGTACTGTAGTTAGGCCCAACCAAACTCATATGCATAGACTTGATCGAGCATTTAGATTGAGTGACGCTCCAACATGAGATATTATGGTTTTATTGAAAGACTTCACAAGGTGTCAATCTCCCCCACAATTGGTATCAAATTTAGGTTTGTTATTCATATTAATAAATATGACAAGTTCAAGTATGAAGTGGAGGAATTAAATTTAATGGCAAGAAAAACTTCTTTCTTTGTTAGAGAAGGATGGAAGATATTTTGATTTAACAAGGAGTCTACATGGTGTTATTGAGAAAGCCTAAGAAATCCCAGAAAATGAATGATAATGAATGGGAAAAGATGGATGCCAAGATTGTCAGTGTAATCCTTCTAAATTTGTCTGATAAGGTTATTCATAATGTGATTAATGGAGAAAGAATTGAGACAATTTGGCATAAATTAGAGTTTGTATATGGCGAGAAATTTGACGAATAAGTTGTTTGTGAAGTAGCAGTTTTATGGTTTACAAATGAATGAAAATGCATATTTGTTTGAGCATCTCAACAAGCTTAACATTTTGGATACATAGTTGTTGAATTTTAGAGTGGAAATTGAAGAAGAAGTTAAAGTGATACTTCTGTTAGCATCGGTTCCCCTGAATGATCATCTATTCATCTGGTTACGCCGTTATTATATGGAGAAAGAAATTATAAAATTTGAAGAGGTGATTGGCGTTCTCTTATCACATGAAACAAGAAGAAAATCTGTAAATGTTCAGGCTAATGAGGATCGATGAAGAAATTCGGCCAGACACAAAAGATGTAGAGTGCTATTATTGCAATAAGAAATATTGACACTACAAAAGATTTTGCCGAGTATTGAAACAAGATTTAGAAGATAAAAAAAAATAAAAAAAGCTCGACAAATTCAGTTAGTGTTGCCAATGACGAGCCCGATGATAGTAAGATTAACGCATCTTTCAGTTTCTTGAAGTACAACTTCTCTCATAAAAACTTGGCTTTTGGATCCCACTTGCCTATATCATATGTGTTTGAATAAGTAGTGATTTGAGATATTTAAATCCTATAATGTTACTTTTCTGGTGGGTGTGTAAAGTTATTGGAATATGTACCATAAAAGTCAAGATGTTTAATGGGGTTGTGAAAACAATCACTAATGTTAGATATATTTAAGAACTTAAGAAAAATTTGATATCTTTAGGCACATTTGATTCTTTGAGATATAATTATGGGAAAAATATAAAAAAAACCCACTGAATTAATAGCCGATTTTAGAATAGCCTTTTGAATTTTTAAGTGTATTAATGTGATCCATTAAACTACCAAAGTGTGCCAAAAAGGCTATTTTTGTCAAAATATTCATATAATACCACATTACCACTAGTCTCTTAAAATCTAAAAATAAAAAAAGTAAAAAAAATAAACTTTATTTTTTTTAAAAAGAAAAAAGAAAAAAAATGATATATGCAAAATCAATCAACGTGATTGGCCTAAATTACAAATCGTTTATTGCGGAATAAAAAATAATTCAAAGGTCTTTATGGTAGACAAAAAATAACAATTTAGTCATTGTAGCCAAATTTCGTCAAAATACTTGACGGATTATGTTATTGTCAATGTTAATACTAATAAAATGATGGCATGTGTCAATGATACTAAAAAAAAATTTAAAGTTTTTTTTTTTTTAATTTTTTAATTTCTTTAAATTTTTAGTCTTATATTAATAGTTTTTTTTTTTTTTTTGAAATTCCTTTACTTTTTTTTAAAAGTTTTTTTTTTTTTTTTTTTTTTTTTTTTTTTTTTTTTGTTTTTAAGAAAATAAAGGTATTATAGGAATATTTTGACAAAAAGTGGCCTTTTTGGCACACTTTGATAGTTTAATGGGTCATATTAGTGCACTTAAAAATTCAGGAGGCTATTCTAAAATTAGCTGTTAGTTCAAGGGGTGTTTTAATATTATTTTTTTTCCCTATAATCATTCATCCAGAGATGGAGTTATCAAAATTACTGAAGGTGCTTTGGTGGTAATATAATTAAGGTGCGAAAATTGATAATTTGTATAAGTTACTTGGGAACACAGTCGTTACAAGTGGAAAGCTCTCCAAGATGTCAATCTCCCTAACATACCAGTTGAGTACACTTGACCGGCCTCCGAAGTATTGCATGGAAGTTGGTAAATTGTAGAATAAGTCATTCAAAAATCTAAAATTAGTTACTAATTAACAAATATCATGAACATTGGTGAGGTCATTCTACATTCTAATGACTCTAGATACAAATATATATATATGGGCACTTGGATTTATTTAAAATCATGAAGTTCATGAGAAAGAACCTGAGGCTCCGGGTGTGAGGCACAGAGTGAAGACCTTCACTTGGTTGATGTTGATGTTTTTCATAAAGCTGCTTTGCATCCGGTGGGAGACGACAAAAGATCTTGGAAGCAGAGGCTACAAAGACTCTTGAAACAGTTGTGAGAGGACTCCCCTGCGGCGGATGATGTATGTATGAAGATGAGCCACTCATGAACACAAGAGTTGCCACTACAGTACATATTGCTGGTATTCCAAATCGCACGGACCATGGCTTTATAAATGGAAGTGCAATGCCTCCAAAAATTGACAGAAGAATCAAAGCCAACATGGCTGCCAATTTCCATGGCAGTTTCCTTTCTACCTCTTCATCACCCAGTGTTTTGATATCCTTTTGTTGTTGGTCCAGGAAAGACTTTACAGATGTCAGATTACCTGATTTCCCAACAGCTATGAGGGCTAATGCTGTGTAGAACAGAGCCTTTTGGGTATCACCAATGCAATCTGCATCATTCGAAAGGGCTGGTAGTGTTGACATTGCCAAGAAGCTCAACCCCTGCAGTGACACCACGTAGTTAGTACATCTTCTGGTAGACGAAAAAAATTGAAGAAATTTAGCAGTACTGGTATTTCAGTAGAAATACGTCAAAAATGAAGAAATCAAGTTTTGAAAACTGACAAAGCTGTAAGCAAGACTGGCGAGCAAGACCATGCGATAGTGACCCAGGAAAGCATCTGCGAGGACGGACATGGCTATAGGCATTATGTTGACTGAACCAGTAAACACATTTACAATTGCAGCAGCTTGGGTGAGGTCAAGCTTCCAGACATTTGTCAAGTATGTCATCATCACGCACATGGCGTACCACGCAAGTAAGTCAGCCCATAACAGAACTGCAATGGAAGAGGCAGCAGAAGAAAGCTAGTGCCTTAATTAAGCATATATATACCAGTAAAGAAAAAACCAAAACTTGAGGTGGCTTAAGCATTGAAAGCAGTAATCACAAAGTGTATAAAATCATCATGTTCAAATACATACCTGATATTTTGGAAGTGGGTAACATGTTCAAAGTTGCAAGAAGAGCGTATGTGGAGAAAACATGCTCTAATTAATGCATGCAAGAAACCATAAAGTTTACAAGTATGCTTACCTCCAAGAAATGGTTACCTTTAGAATCTCTTAAAAAATGATGATCATAAGCCTCCAAGAAATAGTTAGCTTTAGAATCTCTTAAAAAATGACGATAAGCATACTTGAAATCAAAGTTATACCCGGCCCCCACCTGCGGAAAGGTAAAGAAAAAGTAGTAGTAAAATATTTCGCCTTTAAATACAATTTGGCTTAGAATTCGCGCTATGTGTTTGATTTTTTTTTTTTTTTATTTCATTATTATTTAATTTTTTTTTTTTGAAGAAACGTTTTGGCAAAGAATAGTAAAAAGTAGGAATAATAAAATAATGAAGAAAAAAAATATGTTATTGTGTAATAATAATAGCCCGTAATCTAAGTCCAAACAACTCAACCATGACCCGCTTAGGCCTAAGCCTAATCCATTTTAGCCACCGTGCCGCTTCTCACAATTTTAACACCACTAAAATCTTTCTTACCAGTTGAGTGAATAATATGTGATAGAAAATGAAATAGCGGTGAGGTCTACATCCATTTTTCGAGCTGAAAATGTATTAGATTTCCCATATCAAACCACATGCAAGCTTGATTGAGGTTATTGATCATTGTGATATATATGTAAAGTACAAAGGAGTTGGAAGGCGCTAGAGGGGTCAGCTTGGTACTAGAGAAACTCCAATTAACAAAGAGTTTTGAGTCTTGTGTAGTTTCACTTTGTTTGTCTAGTTGGAAACATTAACAACAAAGGGAGAAGTTAAAAGAACAACAGTGTACATCTTCATTATAAGGTGTGACAGATTCTTGATACCCTGGAGTTCTAATCTCATCAATTGATGAGTGTTGATAGCTGTACCAAATTGCCACCCAGATGCTGAGGAAAAGATTTATGGAACTCAACACTGCCAGTGTCCAATAGTAGTTATCCAAGCGACTATTATTCAGTGTGTCCTGAAACCAACTTGGTTTTCCTCCCCTTTCGCTGACCTTACCCACCACATAAACCGAAAGCACACTACCCACAAATCCTGCTCCAAATACACCTCGGGTGAAAAATAGCAAGCAGGAGCTCATAGAGGCAGGAATTCGACCGATGAAGAAACAAGCAATGCCGAAACCAGAGATTTCATCACGGTCACCAAGAAGGTAACCAGCGAATCCATCAAGGGCACCAAGAAGGAGATACTGTGGAAGAAGCCAGAACATGGTCATTGGGATTTCTGTATCAGGTAGCCCATGCCTTTTGATCACATCTAGCCTCCTTGTCTCCACTATTGCAGCCGTGATACAACATAGTATAGAAAATAACATTGCTACTATCATTCCAATCGGGGCTGCATATTTTCCTCTAAACTTTTTAGCTACTTTGACATAGAATGTAGCAGACAATGATTTGGCAATGTCGTAGAAGATTAGTAGAATAGTAAGAGGGACCTTCAATCTTCCAACCTTGCTATTCATTTTGTTTGCTTGTTCTTGAAAATAAGTGGCTCCTATGGAACTCACGACCCCACACATAATGAAAGTCATCCACATAGGTATCATGCGTATAAAAATTTTTGTTTCCTCTACTTCTGTCACCCTGCAAAGTTTCCATCTATTTTGTTCTTGTTGCTCTGGAGTTTGGGTTGGGATTATAATGGCAGCCTTGTCAAGGCACCTGCATAAAAAAATTATGTTTAAGAAAACATTTTAGGCTATTTGTGTACAGCTTGATAATAAATTTTGTAAGTTAAAACCAACAGCCGAGTACATTTTGTCCTGCAAAGTACTAGAGATTAGTAAATTGCAAAAACGTTATTCATAAAAGAAATTGTTAAAAAATAGTTAACAATTTGAATCATCCAGTTTCAAGGTTGAGAGAGAGAGAGAGAGAGAGAGAGAGAGAGAGAGAGAGAACCTGAGGCTTGGGGTTTGAGGCACAGAGTCGAGACTACCTTGATGATTTCCATAGAACTGATTAGCGTGTAGGGGGCGCTGATGGAACATCTTGGAAGCAGAGGCTACAAAAACTCTAAAAACAGTTGTGAGAGGACTCCCTTGTGGTTCAGCATGTCTGTATGAACGTGAACCACTTATAAACAGAAAAGTTGCAACTACCGTGCATATTGCTGGTATTCCAAATCGGACAGACCACGGCTTTATATATGGAAGCGCAATTCCTCCAACAATTGGGAGGAGAAGCACAACAATGTTAGCAAAGAGGTCTAGCAGTCTCCTCCTTAGATCAACTTGACCATTTGATCTTTGGTCTAGCTCTTCTTGTTGCTTCTTGAAAGACTCTAAGGATGTCGTATGACCAGATATCCCAACAGCTATGAGGGCTAATGCTGTATATAATAGAGCCTTTTGGGTATCACCAATGCAATCTGACTTGTGTTTATCACAGTTGCCTGCATGTCTAGAAAGGACTGGTAGTGTCGACATTGCTAATAAGCTCATCCCCTGTTGTCACACCAAATTATTAGTACATCTTCTGGTAGAAAGTCCTATGAATCTGTCAAAACCAGTATGATCGATGCAAAAGAATCAATAGGGTAACATTTTCAGACTAATTACACTGTCATAGGAGCATCAAACACTGATAAACATACGAGACTTGTTTGACACCAGTAACTTTATTGCAGTGGACAAACAATTCAAAAAAGCGAAAAGAAAAGCCTTACCCTTCATGCTGCATAACATTCCTCGCTCAAAATGTAATACACATGTAGCTATGATCATGGAGTGATATTATTTAGATGATGTTTCTCCTTGATTATCTTCCTTGCTGGGCCTATATTACTATGGCATACGAAGCGAGAATATAACTAAAGCAATTTAAACAAAAATGTGGCACTATTACTATAGGTAGTTTAGTAGATCAAATAAGTATAAAATGAGGGAAATTCTAGAAACTTACAAAGCAGTAAGCAAGACTGGAGAGCAAGAGCATGCAATAGTGGCCTAGGAAAGCATCTACAAGGAAGGCCATGCCTATAGGCATTATGAATGCTACGCCCGTAAACACATTTACAATTGCAGCAGCATGTATGACGTTAAGTTTCCATACATCTGTTAAGTATGTCGTCATCACCCAAATGGCGTACCCCACTAGTATGTCGGCCCATACCAGAACTGCAATCGAAGAGCAAGAAGGTGCCTTAAGCATATAACCAATAAAAAAAAAAAAAATCAAATAATTCAACAGTCAAAATGAGATCTCAAGCATGCGATTTCTCTGGAACCCATTAATGAGATGTGCTCATTCAAATACCTGTTACTCTGAACTTCGATGCCATGTTCACCAGTAACCTCGGCTTTCTGTAGTACAAAGACAGAAGAATTGGTCGGAACAAGAACATTAAAGTACAAAATTCTAAGATAGAAGGACCCAATTAAGTAACTTGCAAACGAGAAATCAAATTTGCAAGAACAGAGTTAGGACTACAAAAACAGAAGGTCAAAAGCACATGAGTGGAGAAGAGAAACCATGGAGTGTACAAACGATGCTTACCTCCAAATGGTTAGCTTTTAGGATCTCCTAAAAGAGTATGATGAGTGAAGTTGAGATCAAAATTATACCCAAATAAGGAATGGTATGAATCATTGCACAAAAATGAGAGGTTAATTTCTTGGAGAGAGCTAGAGAAAAATGAAATAAAAGAAGTCATAGAAGATGTTGCCTGGAAAGACAAGTGCAGGCGTAGGTACATCGTGTTAGCCATAAAAGAGGGCAATTTCTGGGAGAGAGAGAGTGAGAGTTGACCCTTATTGGGTCAACAACTCCATTGGTTGAGTTAAAGCTCGTTACCCTGTGGTCCTGTGGAACTGGAGTGAAGGCGATGATTCGCCGTTTATAGACGGCTTTGGGGCGAGCCCAAGAATAACTCAACCAAAGCCCATTAGTCCTAAGCATTGGGCTCAAGCTTCGCAGTTTATACACGTCTCCAGCTTTTGCTCCCTTAAAATGATTTCCAAAAGGGCCGACAATGAAGTATACAAACCAAAAAACAATTACATTACAAAATAAACTGAGAATACAGAGAGTATCTTTGAGAATTGAGACCCAAATTCTCCTGTACCTAGAGTGCCAAAAAACCGCCTATCACCTGCCGGCCGAGTGCCGACGGACATCGCCTGACACAACCTAACTAACGGCAGGTAGGCGGTAGAACCTTTTTTTTTTTAAAAAAAAATCTGATGAAGTTGGTTGGGTAGGCTGAAATAACTTTTGAAAAGTTGATATTTCGACTGACTTTCTGACTTGATATTACCGTATATTGAAATGACGTTGTTTTGAATTATTATTTATTTATCATCTAAAATGGCCTTGTTTTAAGATGACTATAAGCATTCTACAGAAATTACCGACTGCCACCTTCACAGACATGTCGATGACGAAAATAAAAATTGATGGAAAAAGTTGGTGAAATTTTCAACTTTATCCACTGTGGCAGTGCAAAATGCGAAAATATCTATTTCGTAACCGAGTTATGCGACTCCAGCCCTACCTGCACCCGCCGGATCAGTCCTAGCCGAGAGTCTCGGATCAGTCCTAGCCGAGAGCAACAAGAAAGCATTCTCGGATCAATCATTGTCGAGAAAAAGAAATAAAGAGAGTGAGGGGGGTCGGATTTAACCCTCGAGTTTTCCAGGAGTTAGCCATTTCAAGAGACAGGGAGAAAACCCTAAGAAAAAACAAGAAGGTAATGGGGGGTAAGATTTAACCTTCAGGTTTTGCAGGTTAGCAGGTTTTCAGAAGGAGACAAAGATCGGGTTTCCTTAGACATGGAATTCCCATTATTCAAGCAAGCTTCGGATAAGGGAATTGGGGGTAACTGTTGGGGATAAATCTCACTCAACCCGATCCAAAGAGGAGATTCAAAAGTCAAATAAGGTCCAAACAGATAAGAATAATGATCAGATAAGAATAATAATTATATCAGAAGTCTAAGAAGATATCAGATCAGAAGTCTAAAAAGATATCAAATTAGAAGTCTAAGAAGGATTAAAGTCCAATTAGAACTCTGACAACAGTTCTAGATCGACAAGGAGCAGGAATTCTAATCCAGCTTTGACTTCACCACTTTGCCTATAAATAGGCTCATATCCCAGGTATAAACGAAGACTCAGTTTTTATACATAGAGCATTATTTCTCTCACAGAAGCTAACTTAGGCATCGGAGCAGGATCCCCGGAAGGGTCCCTAGATCTTGTTGTTTTGCAGGATTATTGAGAAGCGTGAAGAACATCAAAGGAATGTGCAGATTCACACCATACCGAAAACTGTACCAACAATCATCATATGCTTGCTGCGTGGAAGACCAAAGACGAGTTTGGAGTTGCTGTGCGGAGGATCAAAACAAAACAAGAACAAGAAATGCAAGCTACACCAAAAAGAGAGCTGGACGATGAATTGAGCTGAAGTACTGCATGAGGCCCACGAAATGGAACGTCTCCAACAAAAAGTGGCTTACAAAAAAAAAAAAAAAAAAAAAAAAAATTAAAGAAATTAAAGAAGAAAGACTAGCAGAAAAAGAAAAAAGAAAAAAGACAAAAAGGCAACAAAAGATGTTACGGGCTACTTTGGTAAGTTAACGATGCGTTTGGGTGTTGAATCTGAATATTATTCGAATATATTGTACGAATTACGAGGTTTGACTTTATGAGATAAAATTTAAAAAAATTAAATAAAATATGATTTATTTTTTTAAAAAAAGTAGAATATTATTTAACTTTTTATACCAACCAAACACAATTTCACTATTTTTTATGAGAAATGCTTGGTTGTACACTCTCATCCCACTTCTATCCCACCTTTGCCTACTTGGACCAATAATATTGTTAAAAAAAATGGGTCCCACTACACTCCCTCCACTATCTCTTACATTATTGGTCCAAGTAGACAAGAGTGGGATAAAAGTAAGATGAGAGTGTAGAATCAAGCATTTCTCATTTTTTATTGCCTTTTCTCTTGTCATAAATGGTGACTATAGACAGGACACTTACTGAATCTCCTGAAAATTTTCTCTCTCTGACTCGCTGTTGTGTTTCAGTCTTCAACTTCACTTTTTGTTTATTTTATTTTTTCTTCTTCCGCTTTTCGAGTCAACGTCTTCTCTCTGACTTAGTCTTCACCTTCGCTTTTACATTTTTTTTTTTCTTTTCTTCTTCCGTTCTTGGTCGCAACGCAAGAGCTGCTTTACACTTTTTTCTCACTTTTTTGTCGCAATACAAGAGCCACCCCTTCACAGTTCACGCGCTTCACCATGGTCCATCAACCCTCAACCGTCCTTCACCATGAACAGTCTATAGTTACTGTTCATGACATAATGATTTTATTTTGTTCATCCCTGGGGCCCGGGGTCCGCCCTCACCATTAGTGGTAGCCAGCGGTGGAATGCTCTTTTGGTCATAGGTGATTTTTTTATTTTTCAGATTTTAATTTATAACACAATAAAAAATAAAATAATTTCAACGTGACGGGGCAAAAATGCTAATGTGTCACTAACCGTCCACAAAAAATTTGGACATAAACTCATAGACGGACTTATTTAGACTTAATTTGTGAACACTCATGCATTAAAAACTAAAAATTAAAAATAGGTTAATATTTAAAATTAAATTACTAAAAAATTTAAGATATTAAATAAGTTAATATTCATATACAATTGACAAAAAAAAAAGAGAAAAATGTAATAGAGCTATATTTTTCCTATGTACGAATTGTTGTCCGGCCACCATTCAAATTCACGTAAAAAAGATAAATTAAACTATTTGGTTCAACTAATTAAATCAAACAAATTTTTTTTTTTTTTTCCCATGTTGGTAGGCAACTACCAATAAGATAATCAAAGTCTCCTAATTTTCATTTCCATTGATAGCCAAAGAAATAGATCCTTAGAAAACACAAAATCAGCTAACCAGAATAACTCTAAAAGCTCCGATTGTTGTTGCCTCGAAGAAACATTTTTCTCCGGAAGATTATCAGCAACGTACAATATTGTTTGGTGCGAGCACAAAGAAAAGCCGACCTCTTGTGTGTGCCTAGTTTCACTGATTTGTCTACTATAAATATATAGGAGGCTTCTGTAGTGACCAAAACCCATATATGTATTAGAAAAAGGGAAGAAAAACATGGCTAAATCCACCAATATTGCAAAAGCCGTACGTGATTCTTAACTTGGCTCTCTTGCTCTCTCTAGCTTCTCCTCATCTTCTCCCTGGCTGAAAGTCGAATTTTTGGTGGTAAGTTTTGGTCATTTGTTTTCTCATTTCACCACTCCATTACCATTGCATTACAATATTATTATTTTCCATCACTTTATTTTGTTTTTGTTTGTCGAGAGCAACTCAAAAAATTAACATTAGATGTGAAAAAATAAGTTACAAGTTATATTTATATATTTGAAGGTAAATTATTGGAGTTTAGAATTAAGTTTAGTTTTAACTAGCTTTATAGTTGTACATAGCTGTCACTATGGTTATACAGCTAGGTAGTTATTTGTTTGTTAGTTAAAAGCGCACATGTGCTTATTACTTGTGTATAAATACTCTTCTTGTATGTAAACTCATGACTCAAGTTAATCAAATACAGATTCAGTTCATCTTTACATTTCTTGTTCCGCACATTATTCTCTCTGTTCTTCATCAATTGCTTTACAATTCTGTAAAGTTAACATGGTATCAGAGCTTTTCACGATTTAGTGAAAGTTCATTCTTCAATTCAATTTTTTTTTCCTTCAATTCAACTACTTGCGTCAATGACGAATTCATCTTCTTCTTCATCCTTAACTGAAAATTCTTCAACCCCTTTTTTTCTCAACAATGGTGATAATCCAGGAACAGTGTTGGTCTCTCAACCTCTCACTGGTGGAAATTACAATACATGGAGTAGGTCCATGATTGTATCTCTCACGGCAAAGAACAAAATGGAGTTCATTGATGGTTCCCTACCGAAACCATCTCCTGAAGATGATGCAGTTTTTCATGCGTGGAATCGATGCAATAATATGATTATTGCTTGGATTCTGAATTCGATCTCAAAGGAAATCGCCTCAAGCGTGATTTATATCACTACCTGTGCCGAAATGTGGCAGGACCTGAAAGATAGATTCTCTCAAGGTAATGGTCCTCGAATCTTTCAACTTCAAAAACTTCTTGCAACCCTAGCTCAAGAAGATTTATCTGTTACTGATTACTTTACTAAGATCAAGACTATTTGGGATGAATTAGACAATTTTGATCCAATTCCTTCATGCACTTGTGGAGGAATGCGATCTGTTTATGAAAAACACAATCGAGATCATGTGTTTCAATTCTTGATGGGTCTTGATGACTCATTTGCTCAAATTCGAGGACAGATTTTGTTGAACGATCCTCTGCCCCCAATTAACAAAATTTTTTCATTGGTAATTCAAGAAGAACGTCAAAAGGAGATTTCTGTCACTCCTTTGGTCCATGAGGCTGCTGCGCTCATGACCAAAACCTTCTCACCTTCTATGCATAAGTCTGGAAAATGGATCAATAAAAAAGATAAACCGGTTTGCTCTCACTGTGGAATTTCGGGACACACAATTGACAAATGCTACAGAGTTCATGGGTTTCCACCTGGCTTCAAGTTTACCAAGAATCAACCTTCTGCTCATTCTGTTATTCAAGCACAAGGCACTGATTTCAATGCTGCACCACCTCCACAATTGCCGATCACCCTTGAGCAATGTCAACAGTTGATGGCATTCATTCAACATCAATCAGCTTCTCAGTTACCTGCAGCAAACTCTGCTATTGTTTGTTCAACTCAGTCCAACCCAAACATTGCAGGTCCTTCATCCACATCTGGTATTTTTGCTCTTCATTCCCAATACTCTGTTTTCTCTTCTCAAGTTTCTTTACCTTCATTTTTTCATTCCTTCAAAAAGCCTCCCTGGATTGTCGATACAGGAGCCACCGACCATATGGTTTGTTCCATTTCTTTCTTTACTAGTATTACTGCTAGAATTTCAACTAATGTTCAACTTCCTAATGGTTCTGTTGTTTCGGTTACTCATATAGGCACTGTTAAAGTTTCAGAAAGTCTTACACTAACTGAAGTTTTGTGTGTACCATCCTTCAATTTCAATTTGATCTCTGCTAGTAAACTCATTAAACAGTTCTCTTGTTGTCTAATCTTTCTTTACCATTACTGTTTTATACAGAGTTTGAGCCCTTGGAAAACGATTGGGGTGGGTAAGGAGCACAATGGCCTTTACTATTTGATGTTGCAGCCTCAATTTTCAGGTTCGGATTCTGCTGCTACATCTCAAGCTTTTACATCCGTGAAAGATTGCTCATCTTCTGCTGTCAAAGCTCCTTATTCTCCTGCTGATCTCTGGCATTATAGGCTAGGGCATCCTTCATCATCTAGAATAGATTTGCTACATAGTATTGTTCCTTCAATTTCTTCTGATTCAAATAAAATTTGTACTGTTTGTCCTCTTGCCAAACAGCATAGATTACCTTTTGTACATAGCAACTCTATCACTTGTTTTCCCTTTGATTTGATACATTGTGACATTTGGGGACCTTTCCCTACTAGTTCAATAAATAGTTCCAACTTCTTTCTTACTATTGTTGATGATTATAGTAGATTCACTTGGGTTCATTTGATGAAACACAAGTCTCAAACTCGTCTAATTCTTCAACATTTTTTTTCTATGGTTTCTACTCAATTTCAGCACAAAATCAAATGTTTAAGATCAGATAATGGTGCTGAATTTCAAATGAATGACTTTTTTTCTACACATGGGACTATCCATCAATTAAGTTGTGTTGAAACCCCTCAACAAAATTCTGTTGTTGAGAGGAAACATCAACACCTCTTAAATGTGGCTAGATCCTTGCGTTTTCAAGCTCATTTGCCCTTGAAATTTTGGGGTGATTGTATTCTTGCTGCAACACATCTTATCAATCGCATTCCTACTCCAAATTTGTCTAATAAATCACCACATGAGTTACTGTTTTCTGCACCTCCTCTTTATTCTCATCTCAGAATTTTTGGTTGTTTAGCTTATGCTTCTTCCTTGTCTAGAGCTAGAAGCAAGTTTGATCCTCGGGCTATACCTTGTGTCTTTCTTGGCTATCCTTATGCCATCAAAGGTTATAAGTTGTACAACCTTCATACAAAATCTGTGTTCATTTCTAGACATGTAATATTTCATGAACACATATTTCCTTTTGCTCACAACCTTGTTAATCCAACTTCTGATGGCTGTTTTCTTTTTCCTTCATCTTGTTCTGATTCTTCTAATTCCACTTCTTTTGTACATCCTATCGTTTCTTCATTGGATCATCCTGATATTTCCAATTCTGACACTTCAGTATCTGATCCTGTTTCTTCTCCTTCCTCTCATCCTTCTCCTGTCTCTACTGACACTCTTACTAATCCACCTCTTCCTGTTCCTCGAAAATCTACCAGAATCTGTCGTCCACCTGAATATTTGCAACAATATCATTGTCATTTGGCATCTACCTTACCCGAATCTGTTTCCCAAGTCTCCATTTCTGATAACTCAGGTAAAGGTATTCTCTTTCCTATCTCTTCTTTTGTTTCATACACTAATCTTTCTTCTTCTTTTAAGCATTTTTGTTTATCCATTTCCTCTGATGTTGAACCCAAATTCTACCATCAAGCAGTCCAATCCGCACATTGGCATGATGCCATGGCTCAAGAAATCTTAGCTCTTGAACAGAACCACACTTGGGTTGTAACTGATTTGCCTCTTGGCAAGCACCCCATTGGTTGCAAATGGGTGTATAAAATCAAGCATAAATCTGATGGCAGCATAGAAAGATACAAAGCTCGTTTGGTTGCAAAAGGTTACACTCAAAGTGAAGGGCTAGATTACCATGAAACCTTTTCTCCTGTAGCTAAAATGACCACTGTTAGGACATTGTTAGCAATTGCAGCTGCCAAGCGTTGGTTTCTACATCAGTTGGATGTCAACAATGCGTTTTTGCATGGTGACTTAGATGAAGAGGTTTATATGGAATTACCTCCCGGATTTAGGACCAAGGGGGAGTCTAAGGTTTGTAAGTTAACCAAGTCTTTATATGGACTGAAGCAGGCTTCTAGACAGTGGTTCTCTAAATTTTCATCATACTTGATTGATCTTGGTTTTGTTCAATCGAAGGCAGACTACTCTTTGTTCACCCGAACACATGGGACTACTTTTATTGCATTATTGGTATATGTTGATGACATTGCTATTGCTAGCAATGATTCAGTTGCTGTGAACTCTCTCATTGTTACTCTCAATGACAGATTTCGTCTCAAGGACCTTGGCGATTTGAAATTTTTTTTGGGTCTTGAGATTGCTCGTTCCACTAAAGGGATCTCTGTTTCTCAGCGGAAATACTCTTTGGAGATTCTACAAGATTCTGGTTTATTAGCTTCTAAACCAGTTTCTTTTCCCATGGAACAAAATCTGAAATTATCTCGTGCTGATGGACCACTCTTATCTGATCCTACTGCTTACAGGCGACTTATTGGCAGGCTTCTTTACTTAACAATAACTCGGCCTGACTTGTCTTATTCCGTCCAAACCCTTAGTCAGTTTATGGATTCTCCTCGACAGCCTCATCTTGATGCTGCTTACCGAGTCTTACGATATGTCAAAGCTTCTCCTGGTCAAGGCCTACTTTTCCCTGCAGAATCTGACTTCCAAATCAAGGCTTTTTGTGATGCTGATTGGGCAGGTTGCTCAGATACTAGGCGCTCCATCACTGGTTTTTGTGTGTTTCTTGGCTCTTCTCTCATTTCCTGGAAGTCTAAGAAACAGTATACCATATCCAGGTCTTCTGCAGAATCTGAATATCGGTCTATGTCTTCCACTGGCTGTGAATTGATTTGGCTTTTTTACTTTGCTTCAGGATCTCCATGTTGAACACCCTCAAGCTGCTACTTTATTTTGTGACAGTCAGGCTGCATTACACATTGCAGCCAACCCAGTTTTTCATGAAAGAACTAAACACATTGATGTTGACTGTCATTTTATCCGTGAGAAGATCCAGCTTGGTCTCATCAAAACATTACATGTTCCTTCTCAGCATCAGCTTGCTGACATTTTTACAAAAGTCCTTGGCAATGTTTCTTTTCATCATCTCTTATCCAAGATGTCTGTTGTTGATATTCATCATCCATCTTGAGGGGGAGTATTGGAGTTTAGAATTGAGTTTAGTTTTAACTAGCTTTATAGTTGTACATAGCTGTCACTATGGTTATACAGCTAGGTAGTTATTTGTTTGTTAGTTAAAAGCGCACATGTGCTTATTACTTGTGTATAAATACTCTTCTTGTATGTAAACTCATGACTCAAGTTAATCAAATACAGATTCAGTTCATCTTTACATTTCTTGTTCCGCACATTATTCTCTCTGTTCTTCATCAATTGCTTTACAATTCTGTAAAGTTAACATAAATACATATAGGAATAAATTCATTAGTAAACACGCATTTTGCTATTACTTTTTAAAAATTTTAAAAATAATTTTAACTATCTAGTTTTGTCGTGACTTTTAAATGAGTCATTCCATGTGTTTTTTATCCAATAAAGCAACGCTCATTAAGCCACATCAGCATTTGTTAGTGGCCTTTACTTTATTAATAGTTAATTAATTAGTATTTAATAATTAATTAATTAATATTTTCAATATGATGTAGCTTCCTCGCTAACTCATTCTCAATATTGAAAGAGTCCTCCAGAAACTCCTGGTCGAATCCATTGAAGATGTTGCTGCCACTTTGCTGGCTGCCTCTCTGGCTCTGGCTTGTAAGGGTTCGAATGAAGAATAAGGTTGAAGCAGAGAAGAGAGAAGCTGAGGAAGAAAGAAGATAGAAATTAGAAAGTGTATGTTGAGGAAGGTTTGAAACTTTGAATGATCTGACATTGAGAAGTGCGAAGACATAGCTTTGAGTAGAGTGTAGACGTGTGGAAGTGAAGTGATGGGATGGAAGCTGTTGACAAAAGTCTCTTGAGAAACCTAGTGCGTGACAATTGGCTTAAAGTAGAAACACACCTTCTTATTCTGCTTGTAACGCACCGTTTAGACTTCCGTGTATTTCTATTACAATTCTACATCAGAAAAGATAAAAGAAGCTAGTTCATTACACGGCTCTGGCCCTCTCTCTGTCTCTGTCTACCACCTTGTTGTTGTTGTGGGTTCCCAACGAGGTAGAATTTCTAAAATCAAAAATCAAAAAAATAAAGACATCACTAGTTAAAAGGCCTCAAAGAAGAGCAGTGATTAATTAATTCTTGGTATTGACCCTTGCGTTCTCGTCCAGCTGGTTGGCCTGATTGGAGGTGTCGAGGAGTGAGACCAAAACAAGCTGGGAATCGCTGTCATTATAGATCCAATGAGCCACTCCGGTCGGATGCAACATCGGCGGAAGAGAGAGAGAGAGAGAGAGAGAGCAATAGCAGCAGAGAGACAGGGAGAGCATTGCGATGTTGGCAGTCGGCAGCGAGCGCCGAGCAGAGACAAGAGAGACTAAGAAAGAGAGTGTCGAGCGGGTCTAGGCGTCCAGCGGGAGGAAGAAGAAGGGGCTACGGTGCGACGCTGAAGAAGAAGAGAAGGGCGGCGCGGCGTTGAAGGAAAAACTGAAAAAGAAAAGAAGTTAGGGTTTTGTGTTTTCGGCTAAAATAGAGATAATCCCATCCCTCCTCCCCCCCGCCCGCCTTTTTCTTTCTTTCTAAAAAAAAAAGTTAATCGTGTCTGGCGGGTCACCCCATCCGACCCGCCAGACCGAGTTAAAACGGGTCAAGTAGACTCAAGCTCGCTAATTTCGTGTCGTGTTTGTGTCGGATTGTCGGGTCGTGTCAAAATTAACAGCCCTACTCACACTTGACTAACCTTCATCTCATAGATCGCCCATGAGGGCAAATCTAAAGAGAAGAAAACTCTTATTCAAAGCAAAAACACAATCAGCAAATAACAGCAGGGACATGGATAAGATGAACGGCACATCATGGAGGTAGATTGACGCATGCATAGCGGAGATGCCAAAATTGCTGATCTGGTTGGAGAAAACCTACAAAAAAAAAAAAAAAAAAAATGGGAGGCGGAGGGTAGGAGAGGGGAGTAGAAAGGGAAATAGAGAGGAGGATGGAGCAGATCTACTCCCTCGAAACCCTCATCTAATATAATATGTAATTGCAAGAATTAAGAAATCGAATTGTAAATTTGGGTGACTAAAATTGTGAAAACCAACATTTTTGGATGGCAAATAGAAAGTCATATATTAAATGATAAGGGCCTAATAATTCTAAATGTGTACAATAATATATTCTCCACCAAAAACCTAACATTAAACCACATGCACCATGCTATAGGTTCTACAAGTTCAAAGCATAATCAAAGACCATATTATAAAATTATGATTCACAGACGCATAACTTTTCCTATACCACAACAACAGAACATCGCATTGCATATCATCATTTTCAGTGCAGGCAGATAATTGAGACTCTGGTGTTCCAATCTTTTCAATTGCCGAGTGTCGATAGCGGTACCAAAATGCCACCAAGATGGAGTAGACAAGATTTATGCAACTGAAAATTGTCAGTGTCCAATTAATAGTAGTTATCCAAACGACTTCCGTTCGGTGTGTTCCGAAACCAACTTGGTTTGACCTTACCCACTATGTAAACTGAAAGGACCCCACCCCAAATTCCAATTCCAAATACGCTATTGCTGAAAATTCGCAAGTAGGAGCTTATGGAGTCAGGAACTTCACCGTTGAAGAAACAAGCAATGCTGAAATCACTAAGAAGGTTATGAGAGATTCCATCAAGGGCACCAAGAAGGAGAAACTGTGGAAGAAGCCAGAACATGCTCATTGGGATTTGCTCATCAGGTTTGTCAATTAACCCATGGCTTTTGATCACCTCCAGCCTCCTGGTCTCCACTTTAGCAGCCGTGATACAACAAAGTATAGAAATTATCGTTGCTGCTATGTTTCCAATTGCGGCTGCATATTTTCTTGATCCCTTTTTAATTAACTTCTTAGTGACTGTTGCGAACATGGATTCTGCAATTTTCTGGAAGATTAGTAGGAGAATAGGAGAGAAAGGATTCATGGTTAGATCCAAATTCGATCCTTGATCTATAAAAAAAGTGTCTCCCACCGATGACACGAGCCCACACATGATAAACGTCAACCACAAAGGTATCATGCGTATAAAGACTTTTGCTTCCTCTACTTCTGTTACACTGCAAAGTCCCCATCTATTTTGTTCTTGTTGCTCTACGGGTTGGGTTGGGACTACAATGGCAGCCCTGTCAAGCCACCTGCATTACAATTTTACAAAGTGAAGAAAATCATTGTATGCAATATGCGTACAGCGCGCTTGATAATAAATGTTGGCCTAAATTATTGCTGAACTAACAAAATTGATATGTGTTAAAACTTAAAGGTTATCTTTCTTAGTAAAAGTGACGGGATCGGACCACGCCAAGCCAAAAGGCAGCCCCTAACTCAAAGTAATACCACGATCTTACTGCAGCAACCCAACATCTCCAAAAGAAGAGGGGACATGCAATAACTGCATTGGCATTCTTTTAATATATATATATATATATATATATATATATATATATATATATATATATATATATATATATATATATTGTTTTGAATTCGGTAAATTTAGGATTTTTAGGTTATATTAGATTTTTTCACCATCACCTCAAAGTCACATATACCTCACTACATTTACTTTTTTCTTTTTATTTGAGCAATCCAAATCTTGATTACTCAATAAAACAATAACCTCTTAATGATTGATAATCATGAATTATGTAATAAGTGAAATATTAAGTTAATATTTAAGCTCACATATATTAATAACCTCATTATTTAAGATTGCATGTAGATTTAATTTGATAGTAATTCAAAATGACAATTATTGTATATGCGGATAGCCAGGGGCTGAGCCACTAAGGGGCTTAGGGGGGCCTGGCCCCCCCAAGCCCCAAGGTTCTCCCCCCAAAAAAAAAATATTAAAAAAAAATTAAAATTTTACTCCAAATTTTGTTACTTTTTCTAATTTTGACCTCCCAAAACTTTTTTTTTTTCAATTTGGCCTCCCCAAGTTGGGGGGCTGGCTCCGCCCCTGCAGATATATAGCGGATAATAACTAAGCGGATGCAGATACTTAAAATGGATAACCGCATTATGCAGATGCGGATATTGTTAATATCCACATTTTCACCCCCACTTCAAGTTTCTAGCTATGTTGAGAGAGATCGAACCTGAGGCCCTGGGTGTGAGGCACATAGTGAGAACTACGTGGATTTTTATTATGGAGTTGATCATCCGGTGGGAGGGTACACAACATCTTGGAAATAGAGGCTACAAAGACTCTAGAAATAGTTGTGAGAGGACTCCCCTGTGGTTTAGCATATTTATATAAGCGTGAGAACCCCATGAACAGACCACTTGCCACTTGCATCCCTATTGCTGCTATCAGATATTGGGTAGGCAATGGCATAACTGGCAAAATCAGGACGATGGTAACAAACGTAATCCAGAGGCCTGCAAATCTCGAGTAATTTCTCTGAGTGAAGCGGACAATGTAGGCTTTGTAGCGAGGAACGTAACTGTAGGTCTCACAGAACTTGCAAAAATGACTTGATCCCTCTCTGTTTGGATTGACTTTTCTTGCTCTTGGACAGAACTCAAGGATGCCTCATGACCAGATACCCCAATGGCTGTGAAGAGTGATGATATACAGAACACAACGATTGGGATATAACCAATCTTGCAATCTGGATCGTCTTTATGATCACATCCAGGAGATCGTGCTGACAATAAGGCCAAGAACATAATCCCCTATAGTGAAATCAAATAATTAGTAAATCTTCTGATTTGTCACCCACGAAAGCATGAGGGAAGATTTGAAAACTTACATAGCTATACATAAAACTGGAGCACACGAACATGCGATGGTGACCCGTGAAAACATCTACAAGGAACGCCATGCCTATAGGCATTATGGTCTCTACACCCGTACACACATTTACAATTGCAGCAGCAACCGTAGAGTCAAGCCCACAGAAATCTGTTAAGTATATCATTCTCGTCCACAAGATGTACTCTGCTACGTTATGAGCCCATTCTAGAGTTGCAAAGGAACGGAAAAAAAATGGCTCCCGGATAATAAAGAAAGAATATCTTAGGCGGCGTAATACATGGTATAGAGGCAACAGTGATGTAAAGTACTGTAGTTGGGAAGGAAGACATATCCCAAAGCCAATAGTGTAGACCTCGCTGTTGTTGGTAACCAAAACACTCCCAAAGTAAAATTTCTTGGTTCTAGAAATAGTAGAGTATACAGAAATGTATAGGAATCTAGTAATTGGATACCACGCCAGCAAATAATTAATAGCTTTAGTATCTCTTAAAATGCTATGATAACTTTGGAACTTAAGATCGAAATTACATCCACAAAAGGAAAGGTGTGAAGAATCATACAGATGAACAGGTTTCATGGAGAGAAAACTATGGGGAAAGTGAAAAGAATGATAGAAAATGTTTCCTGCCATCCTGGAAAGAGTGAAGAAACAACCCTTACCGCGTTTGCAATTTTTTTATTTTTTATTTTTTTTTCTTACCATTAGAAAGTCGGCCTTTCTGGTTTCGGCGAAGGAGGGAAGAGGGCGCAGGGCAGTTTCGAATAGGCCAAGATAAGGGCCTGGGTTTTGACGGTTTAAAGGAGAGACGTACTGTAAGGTCTATTTGTTACCGACACTCGAGATGTAGAAAAATCAACATGGATGCATCATAAATCGACAAATATGTGTAAATTTCTCCGCTGAAATCTCATCAAATTAGTCTCCTCTCATTCATTTCGGGTCTTCACCTATGTGAATCACGATTTGAGCATGTTGAAAGGATAAAAATATAGAAAGATATGAGTAATTTTATATTTTATATTTTTATTTCACAATTATTCTATCATGTTAATGCACTTATCCCAACTAACTTTTTTTACTTTTTCACAGTAGCTGATCTAATAGTTTGTTTGGACTATCTATTAGTATCGTAGAATAATTTTGAGATAAAAATATAGTTTATAACATTATTAAAAAAAATATACATATATGCTATTTTGAAATCCCTATTTCTTCTTTAAAGAAATGGACGATGCTTCCAATTTGAAAGAATTTTTAAATGATTGTACGTCGAAGTCGATCGTCACGGAAAGATTGTCTATCATTTTAAAAGTGATATAATCTAACTCAGTATATTTGCTATATATCCTCTGCTAAGGACTTTTTTTAAAGGTAAATTTGTTGTTCGAATTTCATATAAATTTATGTAGCTTTAAGAGACCAGGCTTATTAAGGTCAACCTATATATTCCAAACAATTTAGGATGTGAGACTTAGTTAGGACAAGTGAGCCTTGCAGTACGTTCCTGCTTCTAGCTTTTAAGCTACCCAAATTTATGTGAAATTTGAGCAGCTTAATAACAAAAATAAAAATAAATCTCAATTCAATCATGTAGCCTCAAAAGCGGCATGATTTTAAGGAATAAATTTCTACTCAAGATCTCATAACCAGCAAAGGCAAGACAATGAAAGAAATTCACACTCTTATCCTCAGCATCCGAACTCATATGTAAACATAAGGTCATGCTTTGATAATACTATCAATTAAGTATACAATAACGGGAGACAAAGAAAATCTTTTGTTTTCCCTCTTTTCTAGATCTTTGGCTGGTTATCATTTTTTTTTTTTTTTAGTAATCTGTTATCCGACTATCATAATTAGTCATTAAATTAACACTTAATGAGGGTTGATATTCACTATCACGTCATACCAATTGTATGGTAGTCATATAACAGTTTACTTAATAACATTACTTCAAACCATTCTCAAACAAGTAAAAAGAAAAAAAGCCCTAATTTTTTTTTTTTAAAATAATATCGGGGCATCAATTATTGCCAAGTCCTACTTTCATACTCAGAAACTGTAAAGTCCGAGAGGGCACTGAGTATATATAGGGATACCGACGTAGAAATTTTGAAAAGTTTTCTTAAAAAATAGAAACTTCTCATCATATATATGCTTGCTGCATGGAAGACAAAGACAAGTTTGGAGTTGCGCTGTGCGGAGGATCAAAACAAAAGAAGAAGAAAAAAATGCAAGCTACGTCAAAACAAAAGAATTAAAGAAAGAAGAAAGACTAGCAAACAAAAAAGACAAAAAGACAGAAAGGCAACAAAAGAAGGGCTGAGCAATAAAAGAATGTTAACGAAACCTGCATTGGAGGACTTTGTGTTTTCTTCTCCAGAGCTCCAACCTTTTCAGCTGTGAATAGGGGTGTTAGATGACCCTAGCTGCTCGTGAACTCGGTTTAACCTGGCTTGCTTAAACTTGATTTGGTTTCGGTTCGAAAAATAAATGAGTTATTCGTGAACACAATAATCTGCTCGTATATTAAATGAGACGTCATACTTGATAAATTCGGCTCGGCTTGTTTAAAGCTCGTGAGTTCGGCTTGTATAAATTCGACTCGACTTGTTTGACTTGAATCATTACCTCACTCGTATATATATTAAAAAAAGTTTTATAAATATAAGATTTTATAATTGAAGTTTATAAATATTAAAATAGTAAACATAATAAATGTAATACCACTAACATTCTATTTAGAATGTGAAATATATATAGATGAAAGTTCAAAAATTTTCTGAATTTTAATATTAAATTTTTTTTAAGTAAATTTTTTTTTTTATAAAACTCCAATATAATGGAGCTCGAACCACTTGAGCTCGATTGGAGAATCGACTTGTTAAGCTAGTCGAGTTCGAGCCAAGCTCGAACTTGGCTTGCTCTTTATGAGCCAAATTCAAACAACCCTTCAAAACTCGGCTCGAGTCCATTTTCTATGTATTCTAGTCGAATCCAATAGCCCCAAGCTCAACTCGGCTCGAATACAGCCATAGCTGTGAATGAGGATGGTAGCGGGATTGAAATGCAAAAGAGTAGGGATGTAAAGCCAGCCGGTTATAACTGGCTGGTAACTGTCAAACCGATTTCGTACCCGGTTGGCAAAAACTAATAACTGACTCTACCGAAACGGTTATCGATTTTAGCAATTATATATACGTCGTTATAACTAATAACCGAGTATATATATATATATATTTAAAATAATATAAAAAATAAAATGTAATCCTTGACATAGATTTTGCGTGGCTGAAATAAAGTTTAGCGTGTATGAACATATTTAAAAGGTGATGACTATTATCGGACATGACTTTGATGAAAGAAGTCCTCCACCACTAGCTAGGAAATGGAGATCCTGTTTTCCTTTATCGATATTCAAAAGAAAGTGAGCCAAAACATTCGAAGCAGAAGGATGTATATATGAAAGACGACATGCATGCAAGCAGTCCTGTACTGCGATTATTTTATTTATTCCAAGAACGGTAGGTACAGCTTCTCCAACTCCAAGAACTTGATTTTTAATTCCTCTGAGGCTCTGATAGTCGTTATTGGAGTGCCGCCCATAATGATAACGCTTTTAAATCTAAACGATAGCGGAAAATATGTTCTAGGTCCAAGGAGATTCTTTTGTTACTTACTGCAGATCTTTGTTATAGCAAGTGGCCGACATATATAGATTCACGGAAAAAAAATTACGATGTTTCTGATTGTTCGGATCCAGAAGGTTGGGATGAGTAAGACTGGTTTTTGTTTTTGTTTTTTTATTTTTTTGAATTAGATATATATATCATTAACTTTGACGGTAGTTGGGAATTGGGCAAATACAAGGGAAGAGACTCACTTCACCCAAGACACAAGAAGGCCGAACAAGGCTAATAAAGCCCATGAATGGGCCTCATGAACCGGTCCCACAGTGCTGTGAGAAGCAGGGGATAAAATTTGCCAACAACAAATCATATAATATCACCTCTCGAGATACCATACAATCTCCTAGTCCTAGTTAATAAAATAAGCATAAATCCCATTATTCGGGAAAGATCACGATTCTAATTATTAAGTAGGTCACGACTCTCTTATTCTTTGATGCAAAATTCTTATTTCCTTCAAACACAATCTAATTTAAGCATCATATTCGCGGCTGGCCGGCTCACACCGGCAAGCTCTTGTGTTAATATTTTTTTTTCTTGCAGCAGGTTTAATTTAATCGGTGTTCATCATCCAAAAAATTGTTCCAACAGCAGCAAAATGAAATAGAAACCTATTTAAAATCGGGTTAAAACTCAAGGACCTATTTTTGAAATTGACAATTCAAGGACTAAATCCAAATCAGATAAAAAATCTAGGGACTAAATATGACCCCCTTTTTTTCTAACTTTTTATAACAAGTTTTTTTTTTTTTTTTTTTTAAATTGATTTGCGAGTCTACGTGGCACTTACTACGTAAGCTATTAAATTTGAGAAATGATCCCTACACTCATTTCTCACAACAGCCCCACAACAAGCTGACGTGGCTGGTAATATTTTATTATTTTTTTACAAAAAGAAAAGAAAATAAAACAAAAAAAAATAATAAAATATTACCAGCCACATCAGCTTGTTGTGGGGCTGTTGTGAGAAATGAGTGTAGGGATCATTTCTCATTAAATTTTGGGGCTTGTTATTTGCATTACAAGTGCACAACAGGGACACAACACCCCCTCACATGGGGTGGGGCCGTGTTGTGCCCATGTTGTACTCCTGTAGTGCAAAAAACATTTTCCTTAAATTTTTTATGGAAAATGTTAGATTTACAACACCAATACAACAATTGTACAACAATCCCTCACATGAGGGTGGGTCCCACATACTGGGGCCCACCCTCATGTGAGGGGTTGTTGTACCGTTGTTGTATCGGTGTTGTACAAGAATCAAATCCCACTTTTTATTGACACATGATAGTTCACATGGTACTTATCATTTTTATAACTTGACATAGCAATCTATGTGTCACTTATTTCCATAAAATATAGACTATTACGTGCGTTTATAAAAAAGTTATAGTAAAAAAAAAAAAAAAAAAATCCTTATTGCATTAAAGTCATTGTTGGTCTTGCCATAAGTGATATATGATAGGAAAGAAATCTCTAACAATTTCATTTAGCATAAAATGTGATAGAGTGTTTATGGGACTGGTCGCCTATCTGATCGAGTAGGTTTTAAACGGTCTATAAATTTATTTAGGCAAGCAAGTCTCGTAAAAACTCTTTTATATTTGCCATCTTAATTACTAAGAATTTCGCTGACAAATTACTGAACATCCCATATGATATCTCCCCCGTTTTGTGCCTGGGCCTGAGGTGAGGATATTAAATAGGGAGTGCATGGGTGTGGGCCGTGTGGCAGAGTGGAACTGTGGAAGCATGGCAGGAACCAATTTGAGCGTTTAAGGTTCTCTCTGCCAGCTTGCAATGGGCACAACTTAATTTATTGCAGACTGTTGAGCAGCCTCCATGTAACGTCCACAACATGCATGCATGTTGCTTCATTAAACTTTGTAGTATCCCATATATATGTCTGGGCCACATTTATAAGAGTTACCGCACCATCGACAAAAAAAACTAAAGGTTAAACTTTTTAATTATTCGGTTAATCATACATAAAATGAATATTAGAATGACAAATATCAATTTAATAAGAAAAAAAAAAAAGTATACATAGCCTCTTCAAACTATTATCTAATTATCTCACAAACTATCAATTATATTAATCTCCCTCCTAAACTATACAAAAATGTCAACGTCCCCTAATGACAAAAATACTCTTCATAAAATTATTATTATTTTTTTTAAAAAAAAAAGAACTAAAAAAATTATTTAAAAAAAATCTAAAATAACAAAAAATTATACCAAAAAATAAAAATAAAAAATAAAAACGGGGTTTTTTTTTGTTTCTTTTTTTAATTTTTAATTTTTAATTTTTGTTTTTTAATTTTCTGTAATTTTTTCGTTATTTTTTTTTAAATTTTAGTTCTTTTTTTTTTTAAAAAAAAAATGCTTGTTTAAAAAGTTCTTTTTTTAGTTAATTTTAAATTTGTTAGTTTTAGTTTTTTTTTTCGAATTTATAAGGACATTTTTGTCATATTGAAAAAAATTTATAGTCATTTTTGTTTTTTTATTGGGATTAGGGGGAACATTGACATGTATTAGTAGTTTGAAATAGCACGTTAACACAATTGATAGTTTGAGTGAAACGTTGACAATTGAATGGTAACTAATTTGAGAGAAATATGTATACTTTTTTCGTTTAATAAATTGTATTAATTTCTTTTTTAAAATTTAATTAATAGGGTTTATTAGCCGCGAAATTTGAGATAATGTACTGTTTGAAGGAGGAGTAGGTCCTTAAAAGCCAAACGTCAATCACGTTCTTCTACGGACAGATATGGATGAATAAACATTAAAGTCTGTCTTGCTTTTTCTGACTTTTTGTCTTCTTTTTTTGAGTAATCTTTTAGCTAGGGGTGCTGGCCTTAGTTGACATGGGACAGACCTTAAATCGATCGAGCTGGTTTCAGTGTGATGATTGGGCCCAATTCCCCCATCCAGTTCATCAAAACTAGTTAGGACCACAATAACCCCCACACCACACTGCCTCATCCAAGTTTATTTATGCCCAGCCTAAAAATACAGCTAGTAGAACGCCATACATTTAATAACCCACAAAGTTGATGACCTCATGACCCCCAACCCCGCTCAATTGGCTAGTTGGCACCTCCTCTGCATTATTCAAAGAGTAATGCTAGCTACTTGTTACGTTTATTTTATTTTGACTCGTGACAAAATATTTTTTAAATGATTTTTCATGTCACTAGCTACATTATCTAATATAAAATGGGTGTAAAAAAATAACATTACTTCTATTAAAAATTTATAATCAATATTCTTTACAGGTAAAACTTGGTTTGCTCACAAATGTACGTATTTCGTGTACCTAGTAAAGTGAGATAGAGATCGAACTAACCTCAAAGGATAATTCAATCGATTTGTAATTTACGCTTCATGAAATGAAGAGCATTAATTTTTTAATCCCCTTATGAGCATTTAAAAAAAGAAGAAGAGAGACGTAAAGTGAGAGATCGAGCTATGCCAAATTATGTGCAACTCATGCATATTTGCGGTTTATGCGTGGCTGCATGTGGCGTAATTAAATATAGACAGCACGAACGTGCCTTTTAGTCCCAACCAAACCTTTCAAAGAGATCGACACTTGCACAATAGCTAAGGCCAAAGGATTGGATAGACAGTTATGATATGGGTTTCTTCTTTTATGCAACTAAAAAACACGACGCCATAAATGCCACAACACCATATATGTACCTAATTTCAATTTCCCATAGCTAGGTGGCACATGCATGCAGGTCAACCATCACCACTGTAGCTAGTTGCAGGCCTGCCATGGCCACCACCATCGTGAAATGTCTTCTAGTAAACAAACATTGTGGGGGAACAAAATGTAGTGTATATATATATATGCTTACCCAATTAGTTAATTAACACCAATTAGCTAGATATATTCTTGTATACATCAAAGGTGAAAACATATATAACTTAACTGTTATTTTGCAAACAGCTATAGCATGACAATATTCAATCTTTATTCTTAATTGTTGTAAAACGTTTCTCTAATATGGGGAAAATTAACAATACAGACAAATGATTGGAATATGCTTTTAGCTAGGCCTTTTCCTTCTTCGATGGAACACGGCCGTCTGTTCCTGCGAGCGTGGCATACTTGTCCTTCCTCGTCAAACATGTGCACTCAAACCCCAATGTCCCAGCCAACACCCTTTGAATGTAATTCGCAACCTCAATCGCAGATTTCCCACCTTTGCAGGTGAGCTCTGTGGGAAGTTGATTCAAGAAGGTGACCTCGTAGGTTGGCATTGGATTCATGAACACAAAATAAGGGTCCAACAGTTTATGCCCACGTGCGGTCGTCCCGTAAAACACCGTTTGTTTGGTGTTAATCGCAACGGGCACGATCCTGTCGGTGAGCTCGGCAAAAAGAGCACTAAATCGTAAGAGAAAAGGCTCTCTACAAGTCGTTCCCTCGGGGCAAATCACTAGGTCTCCATCTTCAAGCAACTGCTTAATATGAGCTGCGTCTTTCTCTCTCTCTCTCGACAATGCCACGGTCTTGATCGGCGAAATCATCTCGCTAAATTTGCTTATACTATACGTGACACAACTGACTTTTCTTCCGAGGGCAACGGAGACGATAACGGGGTCCAAAACTGTACGGTGGTTGCAGATAAAGAGCACTCCCTTCTGGCCTTCCTTTGGTGCTGGTGGAGGGGTGCCCTTAACAGTAAGCTTAACGCCTTGGATCTTATAAACTTGTCTGACAATTGACTCCGGCAAAGGGACGTTGACGTAGACTCTGAAGATGGAGAGGACAATTCCGATCGGCATCCATAAGAAGGTCAAGAGGGCAACCAGTGGTGTCGGTCTCTGAACTAACCGGCCTTCGTGAAATATAATTGGGCTTAATAGCTTGTTGCTTGGAAGTGGCTCACATTTTGTTCTTGGCACCATGTAACCTTCCTGCATGCATTTAATTAACAAAAGCAAAAGGTCAAAAATTATGGGGTTCTCGATCACTTCTCAGATGAGTATATATATATATATACATGCATGCATTCCACGCATTCAGATCGATACCATTTAGGAAAATTCTCCAAAATTTTGTATGTGTTTTTTTTATGTTTAAATCATAACAAAGTTCTAAATTTGAATCCTGTCTCCGTCGTTAACTTTCATTTTGAAAATATGAATTTAAATGATTAAGTTTTTCATTTCTATCAATTTAAACTTTTAAAATAAGTGATAGTTTACCATACTATTTAATTAAGGCACTAATTAATTTTTTAACTGATAAAATTTTCTCTAAATTGAGTTAGAGTTAATTTTTCAACGGACTTTGTGCTTTTTTTCAACCCTTAGTAAGTTATCCTTTATCCACCATATATATGTGACACACTTGATTTGTAGATTGAAATAAAATTACTCTAACGATTAGACTAATAAGTTTACCATAAAGTCGTCTACCGAAGGATCGAAGCCCTAGCTAGTACTACTAGATGATATAATATGGTAGCTAGGGTTCACTAGGGCTCAATAATTTGAGGATAAAGGTATCGAAAAAGATTTATTGCCATGTATAGAAACCGACCAAAAATGGATGCAGGAGCACCAATATTTTGGTTTATAGGTAGCGTATTATTTAAGGAACACGATCGATAAAGCCACTCTCTGATCATGACCCAATTGACGTACATTGAAACCATTACTTTTGTGAAGAAATTAAAGAGAGTTTGCTAGCTAGCTAGGAGTCACAAGGATTATGCTTAATGAGTTAAAGACGAGATGGCTGTATAGCAGGATATTAATTATTGTTTCATGTTTCTTCCATATATGAGGCGCACGAAATAAAGGCTTGGATTGAAAAAAGAGAGTACTGGCCGGTTGGGCATGAGGAACTTATGGTGGCCGGCCGGGTGTCAGTTGATCTCCTTAAAATGTGAAATAAATGTTGTTTGCACTACTTAATTCACAGATCACAAAATATAATAGGGCACAACCACTATTAATTACAAAGGGAAAAAGAGTTTTACGTCCAAAGAGAGGGAACCCAAAGAAGGGCTAAAAATAGAAGCTGTGAGATCAATGGAACGTGAAAACTACGGAGGTGGACCACTTGAAATTTATTGACGATCGATAAAAGCTAGTTTCAAGGAAAGATGACAAATACGTTCATGGACAAAGCATTAATACCATAGACGCTCTCACCAAACCTGTAATAAATCTGGTACTGCCTATTCTGATCTAACTTCTAAGAAACAGTTATTAACAAAGAAAAAGAGGAAACGCTAATGAAAGACTGAAAGAGAAAGAAAAGAATAGAAAGAGATTAGGAATGACAAGTACGTAGTTAATTAACTACTATTAAATTATTATTTATTTCAAACCTTTAAGCTAATACGAAAAGTTTGGGTTTAAATATTTTATAACTAGTGAAACCTAACACGTAAACTGTTTAACTAACCTAAGGGGTGAATTATGGGATTCAGGTAAAATTATTATTTATTCAAAAGATTAAAGCTAATAAAAAAAATAATGAATTTAATAATTTGATTTATATTCTAACGACGACGTGAGAACAAACCTGGCAAAGCGACATGAAATCATGGTCAGTTTCTCGATCTCCAAGACCCACATCTGGAAAGGTTGTGCCAAATTCCTTTTCAATGGCTGTTTTTTTGTGATCACCAACAAGAACACCTGGTTTCTTGGCAAACCCAGTTGCCCTTCCAGATTTTGTTACCTCTAACTCCGTCCCAATCACCTTATCAGCCCCTAAAAAGGTTTCGGCAAATGGCTCCACCATGATTCTGGGACTGGCAGTAATAACGTATCGCTTGCCGAAGGAATTGAACACTCTCCAGGCCTCCGGGTGAACGTCCTCGGCGTAAAACTTGGGCAGGACAGACCTTGACACAAGCGCAATGTCTCTGATCTTCAACCCCGCCACAGCAATAAAGATGAAGCTTTGGATTGCTAAAGTCTCGGAAATGAATAAGTACGTGGAATATACGAACGGAACTGATGCTAAAAGCAGTAGCGCCCTTGGAATGCTGCCGGCTTCAAGAGCAACGAGCATGTAGTATGGGAAAGCACTTGTTGACACGAGAAGCGTGCCGTCTAGGTCTGAAGCCACCGTTTGGTTTGATCTCCCGTCAGAGCTACATTTTGAGATCGGCTCGAAACGACGTTGAGCCCCCATGACGATAAGATAGATAGAGATAAAATGAAAAATGAGAGAGTTTGTGGGTGAAGAAACAACGATATGTAATGATCGAATAGATAGAGAGGAGAGGGGGGTGGGTTTTTAAAAGGAGTAGATGATGGCCACGTTGTTGGATTTATTAGGAGGAAAAAAGATTATGTGGTTGACGTGGACGTAGAAATTAGGGCAGTTGTGAGGAAGTCTCCGAGTGGTTGCAAGTCGATCCTACCACCAACATCACATTCAATTAGCCTAAAGGAACGAGACGGGGGCTTTGAAACCGGCCTCTAGAAATAAATCGCCAAGTTAGTTAGCTTGCATTCAATAAAGTCAAGCAAAAAATAGGCTCAACGACTCAAGCCTCCAAGCTCCACTTAGGCTCAAGCTATATGGCTCGTATGCAAGTCATGTGCTCAGAAAAAAATAAAAAAAAAATACTAAATAATAGTAGGGCATACGCAACCATAAATGTGAGCAAGTTTGACAAATAATTTTACGAACTTTGCTACTGATTAAGATGACGATTTTCAACCACTTGGGGTACGTGGCACAGTTTAGTACGTGGTCTCGAGAAAATCTTTAGGTGCCAACTAGGCAATTGAGCAGGGTTGGGGGTCATCAACTTTGTGGGTTATTAATTGCATGGCGTTCTACCAACTGTATTTTTGGGCTGGGCATAAATAAACTTGGATGAGGCAGTGTGGGGGGTTATTGTGGCCCCTAGTTTTGATGAACTGGATGGGGGGAATTGACCAATCATCACACGGAAACCAGCTCGATTTAAGGTCTGCCCCATGTCAACACAGGCCAGCACCCCCAAAGCTGAAGGCCCCAACCCTAAAAGATTTCTAAAAAAAAAAAAAAGATAATTACACTTAACCCCCTTGATTTATCTACGGTGTGGCGATTTACCCCCAATGTACCAAAATTAGTACATGACCCCCCGAACTTGCCAACGTGTGGCAAAATCAACCTTCCGTCCAATCGACCGTTCGTTTGGACGAAAAGTCGGTCACGTGCAAGTCACGTGACTTGGGGAGGGTATTTGTCTTAAACGGTCACGTGACTTGCACGTGACCGATTTTCCGTCCAAACGAAAGGTCGATTGGACGGAAGGTTCATTTTGCCACACGTTGGCAAGTTCGGAGGGGTCATGTATCAATTTTGATACATTGGGGGGTAAATCGCCACACCGTGGATAAATCAAGGGGGTTAAGTGTAATTATCCCAAAAAAAAAAGGACAAAACGTAAGAAAAAACAAGACAGACTTTAATGTTTCTCCACATTAATTTATTCATCCATATCTATCCGTAGTAGAACGTGACTGACGTGTTTGGCTTTTAAGGACCTCCTCCTTCAAAGAGTACATTACCTCAAATTTCACGGCTAATAAATTGGCGTTGATGAAGTTTTTCTTTAAATTAAGAGTTAAATATTTTTTTAGTACTTGAATTTTGATAAATTTATTTTTTGGTACATGAATTTTAATTCGTATCGCAGATGGTACTTGGGTTTTAGGAAAAGACAGATTTGGTACCTTCGTCTATTTTTCTGTTCAATATTTAACGGCTCGCCACGTGTCAACCCCTGAGGTTGACACGTGGTGGGCACTATATATAAGGCCCGCCACGTGTCAATCGCTGAGGTTGACACGTGGCACTATATAAAAAAATAAAAAAAAATCTTTAAAATTAATTAAAAAAAATTGAAAAAAAATAGGGGTAGCTCCCTAGCCGGTTTGAGGTGCCAAACCATCCCGTGGTTTGGCCACCACATGGCAGGAAAAAAAAATATATATATATATATATATATGATGGGTTTTGACCTTTGGGGTGGTTCGGCCACCCCTATGGGCAAACCCTCTAATTTTTTGATGGATTTTGGTCCTTGGAGGTAGCCAACTGCCCAAAAGGGTCATACGGGTGGTTCGGCTTAAAATGTGAAATAAATGTTCTTTGTACTACTTAATTCACAAATCACGAAATATAGTAGGGCACAACCACTATTAAATACAAAGGGAAAAAGTGTTTTACGTCCAAAGAGAGTGAATCCAAATAAGTGCTCAAAATAGAAGCCGGATGTGAGATCAATGGAACGTGAAAACTACGGAGGTGGACCAGTTGAAATTTATTGACAATAAAAGCTAGTTTCAAGGAAAGATGACAAATACGTTCATGGACAAAGCATTATTGCCATAGACGCTCTCACTAAACCTACAATAAATCTGGATACGATCGATCGCGTGTCATAATATATGTGATGGGAAATAATCGGCCCGAAGTCACGTGGCCCCAAGTCAAGTCAAAGTTTCAACCCATAGGCTCGACCCGGTCCGACCCGACTCGGTCAGAAAACCTCGGCTTGATCCGGTTCGATCACCTCGGTCAGAATATCTCGGTCAGAACACCTCAGATCGACCCGATCCGACTCAGCTCGATCACCTCGGTCTTCAAGACCCCGCAGAATGTGGAATAAACCGAGATTTCCAAGTTTGTATGGAGTCAATACGTCTAAGATATTTCCACATTGGAGGATTGGTCTGGGTACAGTAAGCACCTTGAAGCTATCTTCTCAGATTCGACAAGTAAGTATCTATTAACCGTTAGAAATCTATATCCATGATTGGCGGGATTTTTGCTAAGTACCCAATCCCAAGAGATCCAGAATGTATCTATATCCCAACATTAATGGGATACAGATCTTTATCAACGTGGAAATCAACTAAAAGAGGCAGAGTCCTATCCAACTTGTACTCAATTCAAAATTTATAAGGATAATGATCAAACCTACACGATTCATGGCCAAGACTCCTAGTCCTTCAAGAACTCCTGTAAGTCTATAAATAAGACTACTACACCAAGTATTAGACATATTCTCTAAGCTCTGAGATTTTTAGTTTTTCATTAAAGTCATAAAGTGTGTACTGACTTAATCATCGGAGTGGGCGTCGTCGGTGCCCCCGACTAGTTGTTTGTGACTTTTGCAGATCCCAAGGAAGGCAGGGAGGACGAGGAGCTTATTTGACCAATCACAAGGCGACGCATCATCATACGGGAAACTGTACCAACAGTTTGGCACCGTCTGTGCATGGGAACAACATTGTTCCTTAAAAAAATAAAATCCGTCATGGTGAATAAGCGTCGGCGTACCAATTCAGGTCAGAACAACACCCATGAAGATGCAGATTCCATCGGCCCTGAGGCCCGAATAGCCAATCTAAATTAACAGTTGGCTCAAGCATAGACTAACGTAGAGGATCTATTGGCTCAGAATGCGGTGTTGTAAGCTGCCAGAACGCCCGCACCATCGCAACACCTAGAAGGTGGAGAGAATAGTTGAAATGAAGATGACCGAGAGGTTCCAAGCGAACACCGGGAAGGGTTTGGAGAACAAGGTAATCCCCGAAATGAGCTGCAAGGGAACCAGCCGCCACCCCCATCAACCGAGATCGAGAGAAGGTTACAACAGATGGTCCAGGATTTGGGTGCAAAGTACGATATACTGTCGAAAACCGTGGCTGAGAAGCAAGGTGGGAAGGAGCCTTTAGCCAATATCTTTCAAAATGATGATTCCATGTTTACGATGAAGTGGCTAATACAGCTCTTCCCGAGAAATTTAAGATTCTGAATATTCCCATCTTCATGGGCAGTGAGGATCCGATGGAGCATCTGATGACCTTTCGGTCTCATACAACTTTACACAAGACCCCTGATGCAGTGGCGTGTCGAGCCTTTCCACTCACCTTGTCAGGAAAGACCCGAGACTCGCTTAGGAATCTTTTACCGAGGTCTATCGATAATTTCGACACCCTTGGGCCCTGACACAGTTTATGTCAGGTAGGGTTAGGCGAAAACCCGAGAGTACCTACTCTCCATGCGCCAAGGTCCTAACGAGTCTCTAAGGGACTACCTCTGGAGGTTCAAGCAGGAGAAGTTGGACACCGAGAGCGCACTTGATGATTTTATCTATAGTGCTATCTTCCAATGACTGAAGAAGGATGGCCCTCTATGTCAGAATTGGCATTAAAACCGCCAAAGGACTCACACGCCTTCATGATTAAGGTTGATAGGTACATCAACCAGGAAGAGACACTTCGAGCCTTCTTGGGCCCCCAGGAAAGTCAGCTAGAACCTTCTTCATCCGGGAAGCCCAGCAAGAAGAAAAAGTCCGAGGCGGTGCAGGACAACGGCCCCACGAACTATAAGAAGGTGAGGAAGAATTTTGGGGATCACAAGTGGATCCCTCTGAATGCCACTCTCACTGAAGTCATCAGGGCAATAGAGAAAGACCCCACCTTCCAAAGGCCGAAACCCCTCCCAGGGGTGACGTCTGGCGAATAAGTATTGTGCTTTCCACAATTGTAATGGTCATCTTACCGAGCAGTGTATATCACTAAGGCAATTGATCGAGAAGTTCATTGAGAACAGTAAGTTGGTTCAATTTTTGGTCAATGAAAGAAACCAGCAGGATCGAGCTTGGGTCTCGAGGCCGATAGAAGAAGAAGAAGGAGGCATATGAGGGACTATGCTTCGTGACGGGAAGAAATGCGAGAGAGGGCAAGGGAGCCCACTCCTAGGCCTCGGACAGAAGAGAGACGTGAAAGAAGCCGGAGTAGAGCCCGAGAGAATGATAACCTCCCCATCGTCCATACCATCTCAGGAGGATTCGAAGAAGGAGAAGAGTCTAGTTCGGCTCGGAAGGCTTATGCCAGACAACTGGACGACTTTGAAGTATACTCAGTGCAGAAGCTTCCCAAAGGCTGAAGGTGTGATCTTATAGTTGTAGGGTTTTCAGACGAAGATTATGCCGGAGTTTCACTCCCGCATACCGACGCCCTAGTAGTATCTCTAACTATTGCTAATCAACATATTCAGCGGGTACTGATTGATACAGGAAGTTCTGCTGATATTCTTTTCAAATCAGTGTTTGATCATATGAGCATTCCTCGGGGTAGGGTGGCCTTGGTCGTTTGTCATTTGTTGGGCTTTGCGGGCGAGATGGTTTTACCTCTCGGGTCTATCGAGCTTCCAATCACCGCAGGAACTTATTTGAGGTAGAAGGTTATCATGGTGAAGTTCCTAGTTTTTTTCTTTGTTGTAACTGTTTCTTAGATCAGAATAGGCAGTACCCTATTGTTGGTACAGTTTTCGATATGGAGACGTGTCGCCTTGTGATTGGTCAAATAAGCTCTTCGTCCTCCCTGCCTTCCTTGGGATCTGCGAAAGCCTCAAAAGACTAGTCGAGGGCACCGACTACGCCCACTCCAATGATTAAGTCAATACACACTTTATGACTTTAATGGAGAACTAAAAATATCAGAGCTTAGAGAATATGTCTAATACCTGGTGTAGTAGTCTTATTTATATACTTAAGGGGAGTTCTTGAAGGACTATGAGTCTTGGCCATGAATCGTGTAGGTTTGATCCTTATCCTTATAGATTTTAAATTGAGTACAAGTTGAATAGGACTCTGCCTCTTTTAGCTGAATTCCACGTTGATAGGGATCTGTATCCCATTAATGTTGGGATATAGATACATTCCGGATCTCTTGGGATTGGGTACTTAGCAAAAATCTCATGGATCATGGATATAGATTTCTAACGATTAATAGATACTTACTTGCCGAATCTGAGAAGATAGCTTCAAGGTGCTTACTGTACGCAGACCAATCCTCTTAGGTGAAAATATCCGAGATGTACTAAGTCCATACAAACTTGGAAATCTTGGTTTATTCCACATTCTGCGGGGGCTTGAAGACCGAGGTGATCGAGCCAAGTCGGAACGAGTCGATCCGAGGTGTTTTGACTGAGATATCTAACCGAGGTGATCGGACCGGATCGAGTCGAGGTGTTCTAACCGAGGTGATGGAGTCGGGTCAAACCGAGTCGAGCCTATGGGTTGAAACTTCGACTTGACTTAAGGGCCACGTGGCTTCGGGACCAATTATTTCCCAACAGTTAACTCAGCCCGAGTCGTAAAGCATTGCGACAAGTGCCAAAGATTCTCTAGGGTAGTAAATTCACACCCCGAGAAGTTCACCGCCATCACATCTTCGTGGCCCTTGGCAAAACGGGGGGTAGACATTATCGGGCCAATGCCTCTGGGTAAGAGTAATAGGAAGTTTTTGGTTGTGGCTGTCGACTATTTCACCAAGTGGGCTGAGGCGTAAGCAACGACAGCCATTACACCACAAACATAATCAGTTTCCTCTAGAGATCGGTTGTTTGTTGATTCGGAATACCGTACGCTTTTGTGACAGATAACAGGACACAGTTTGACTGTAAACAGTTTCGAGAGTGGTGCTCTAAACTCCAAATCCGAAACTATTATTCAAGTGAAGGTAACAAACAAGACCCTAATGATAACGTTGAAGAAGAAGCTCCAGCAGAAGAAAGGAGCTTGGGTGGAGTATATTCTCGAAGTGTTTTGGTCATATCGGATAACAGTCAGAACCCCGACCAGCAATACCCCATTTTCCCTCACTTGTGGGACCGAGGCGGTCATCCCGGCAGAAAAAGGATCCCCAAGCTTCAAGGTGGCTTACTATAATCCAGGGCTCAATGATGAAGGTATCAACTTGAACCTGAATCTCCTACAGGAAAAAAGAGACAATGCTCAAGTTACATTGGCAGCTTATCAAAATCAAACGGCTCGATACTTCAACAAAACTGTAAACCCAAGGAAGTTTCAAGTCGGAGAATGGGTCCTCAGGAAAGTGAACTTAATGACTAAAGATCCAACTGAAGGGAAACTTGCACCAAAGTGGAAAGACCCTTATCAAGTAGTAAAGTGTCAGGAAAAGGGGGCCTATCATTTGAAGACCGAGATTGGAAAGATGCTCCCGAGAGTATGGAATGCCAAGCACTTGAAGATGTACTATATGTAGTCATTGTAGCTCGGCAATCATATCATCAATAAAGAAATCTTCTTCTCAATTTATTGTCTACTGCGAATTTATTATGGCAAAGTTGTACCTGCTATTCACCCGACTCCCTACCCAAAAAACTCGGTCGAGTATTGGAGGGATTCCTAGGGAACTATCCACCCGACTCCTTCCACAAAAAACTTGGTCGAGTATTGGAGGGATACCTAGGGGACTATCTGTCCGACTTCCTCACCAAAAAACTCGGTCGAGTAATGGACGAATACCCAGAGTACCTGACTACTCACCTAAGTTAAAGGTGGTAGTTCAACAAAAGATATGGATAAAAGATACATATAAAGATATGGATATGACTGAGACAAAGATCAAGAACTGAAAACAACTTGGAGATTATGAAACATTTGAAGTGAAAAGAGATATCCCCAAAGCTGAGTCAAGTTGTCAGTCTCAAATCTCAAAGAAAATACATCGGAAGAAGATATGAGGACAAAACCTCTTTAAAAAATCATCAAGTAAGTTTTAAACCTCGGAGGTAAAATTCAAATAAAACCTTGGTGGTTCTAGTTTGTTATACAAGTTTTAAACCTCGGAGGTAATATTCAAAACCTTGCACAAACCGTTTGTTTGTACAAGTTTTGGGGGTAATATGGTCAAGAAGAAAAAGAAAAGGAAGATTCTAAATTTCATTCATTGAGGAAGATTTTAAATTTCATTCATTGATTGTAGAATTTTGTTCATCACAAAATTTTTTACATACAAAATAAATGTAAGCCTAAGAAGGGAAACCCGAGCCTCAGAGTCGGATTTTATGCTGCATCATCTTCTAGAGGATCATCGTAAGGATTGGGAGTGATTGAGCCCCAACTCGGAACGTCGGGCACAAAGTCAAGGCCGTATTCCTCCATTTCCTTGATGGCTTTGTCTGGGATCCCAACTAGAAGTGGCCCAATAGTGGCAGGGTCAAACTTATACTTAGGATTCGTTGCCAAAGTTCTCAAGTTCTCGACCCTAGCTCTGGTCTCGAAGGTAAGGCACATAGCTGAGTTGCTTTAGATAGCGCTTCATTTTGGCCATGCACTCATCGTATCTGGCCCAAAGTTTGATTAGAAGGCTCTCTGCTTTATCCTGAACCTTTAAATCTTTGTTATTCTCTGCCTCAAGCCTCTCCACCTCAGCCTTAAGCTTTTCCTTCTCGGCTTCAGCGGCCTCGACATTTTTGCAGGCTTTGGAGCATTCGTTTTGAATAGCTTCCAACCGAGACTCCAATTGATCCGCCCGTTCAAAGTCCTTGGCCAGGCCAATGACAGAGTGGTTGTACCGCTCGTTAGATTCGAGGACTTCCTTCTTCAGACGGGCATTGGTAGACCGTTCCTTAGATATTATTGCGTCTCGGGAGGCAAGCTCTTCGTCTCAAGAATGAATGAAAGCTTTTAGGGTCACCACTTCCTTCTCAAGTCTCGAGAGTCTAGCTTGCACCTCGAGGGCTGGAGCAGTAGGTTGTGCTTCTTGACGCCTCTCAAAGTTTTGCCAGAGGGCCGTCATTTTTACCAAAAGCTGCAAAGTCAAAGAAGAGAAAAACTCAGAAAAATTGCAATTTAACATAAAGTTACCTCACATAAAAGACTATTTCAAAAGGTTTACCTGATAGAGAGAAATGAGGATGCCTTGGGCAATCCTCTCGGGAGAAGCAGTCCCAACATGCGCCAAGAATCCCTTGGGAATGAGATTCTTGATGGCCTCCATTGGATGTCTAAGAAGACCCCTACCCAGAACCTCGAAAGCCGCTCTAAATCGTGAAGTACCGGATTCTTCGATAGTTGGGATAGCCTCAGCATTTGGGGCAGCTTCAGAGTCGGTTCCCCTCAGGCCAGATGTGCTAGCCCCAGGATCGACCCCGGTCCTGTCTTGTACCTTGGTAAGTTGAGGCCCATCGGGCCCCATCGATCCTGCAGCTCTGGGATCAGCTTCGGTTCTATCTTGCACTTCGACAGACGGAGGCGCCTTAGGCCTCGTCGTGCCTGCACTTTCGAGAGCAGGGCTCTCTGGAACTCCCGTGTGTTTAGGAGTTTCGGGCCTCCCAGCACCCACGCCTTCTGATATCGCCCTTTCAACCTCCACAGTCTGATCCGCAAAAGACCTGGACCCGGAGATATCCCACTCTCCACTTTGTCCTTGGGCTCGGGGAGTGGAGGGTTGCCCATTTGCTCATCGGAAAGTGTTCTAGGGGTGTGCTCTTCCTCCACTTCTTCAACAGAAGTTTGGTTTTGGTGCCGATGAGTTGTGGCCCCTTCACCGTCATTACCCTCGGATTCATTGCCCAAAAAGGCAGACTCTTGACAAACCTCCTTGGCATCAGAAGGCCTAATGACCGGCCTGCCCCACATCCTTTCTGCCTCCCGAGATGATTCCTGCTAGGCGTTCTTGGGGCCCAAATTTCTTTATCTGGTCCATATGTTTTACCCGACGCCGAACCGGCTCGAGGCTTGCCTCTAGGGTAAGTTCTGCTCTAGCAAGCGCATGACTAGTTGTTCCTGAAACATCTTGATATCCGAGGTTAGCTTCCAAGACATTATGCGACGCTTTGGAACTTGGCTCATCCCTTAGGTGAAAGGATTGCAAAGCTCTTGTTCCTCGGGTCGAGGAAACTTTTGGAACAAAACCTCGGAAGCTTATCGAACCTTCCTCGGCATTGGTCTCGGGCGCAGGTCTCTTTGGAGGAGTCCTCCTCACACCAGAAGCAGCCAGGGGAATAGCTTGCTTCTTCTTTTTCTGAGGACCCTCTTCGGGATTAACGGTAGCGGGTTCGGAAGGTCTCTTTTTGTCGGCTTGTCTCAGAGATTGAGGGGCATCACCCTTCTTCTTGATTGCGCCTCTCTTAGTGATCGTTTTCTTGTTTTCTGGAATTGTATATTCGAGGAATTGCCTCATGGTTTCGTCGGTTACCAGTGTGTTGAAGTCCATCTCGTCGAACTTTTTCACTTTTACTCTTGCCTCGGACCAATCGCACATTCTTCTAACATCTTCTTGGTATTATGGTGATGGATGAAGGTTCGCATTGGTCAGGTCGCTGTAATCGCCAAGTCCAAGGCATCCTATTGATTCTCGGGCAGAATAGTGCCCTTGGGGCATTCCCACTCCTCGGACACTAGGAAGAATTGTAGTTCCCATAATTTGTTATCTGTCAGCCTGCTCTTGAGTTTGATGAAGATAGGAGGTGTCGAACAACCAACTCGATCATCCCCTCAGCAGTTTGTCTCGGCCGATAGATATTAAAGAACTGAAGGATCTTCATCTCCTTTTTCAGAACCAACCTCCATAGTATGTAGGAGGCAAACAAATATCTCCAAGAATTCGTCAGGATCTGGCTTGGAGTGACCATCAGGAATAAGACAAAGTCCCTGGCGATCTCGAGAAAGGGAAGCTGAAGTCTGGCCATGAACATCCTCCCAAAGAGACTGACGTCACCATCGTTCAGAGCCTGAGTCTCTGGGTTTTGATAGAACATCCTCATCGTCGGAGGGATGTCGTAGTTCAGGCGTAGGACATCCTCATGCCTTTCAAAGATGACAGTTTCTGCCCTGCTCTCTAGGGGATAAAGATCTACAAAACCGTCTGATTTCTTGGTTCGGGCCCGTGAAGTGGAAGGAACTTCAGAAGCATATTTCTTTTTGGCCATCTTAGGGAAGAAAAGCAATAAATCGAAAGAGGATGGAAGGGCAAAAGGAATTTAGGAAGGAAAAAGCTTGAAGAATCAGCAACAATGGTAAAAGTGAACAAGTGCGGCAAGGTATAGTATTTATAGGGGTGAAATGTGGAGAGTTAAATGCCCCCCATACGTGTCCGAGAAACCAAAAGGTGCCACTATTTCAAAAATCCCTGAAATCAAGGAGGCGGCCGTTTGAAGTTCAAAAGGTTAAAATCTCATTAAAGGCGTGGCCTCGAGAATGCAAGCCTCGATTTGACAAATCGGCGTCATCAAGAAACGTACAGGATTCATTCATAATGATGGGAAAATGAGGCAACTGACAGACGTGGCGTGAATAGTGACAGTTTTCAAAAAATAAAATATGGATTAAAGTGATACAAATAGTTCCCTTAAGTTCAAAATTTTGAAATAAGAAAATTAGGGGGTAACTATTGGGAAATAATTGGTCTCGACACCACGTGGCCCCCAAGTCAAGTCGAAGTTTCAACCCATAGGCTCGACCTAGCCTGACCCGGCTCAGTCACCTCGGTCAGAACACCTCCGCTCGATCCAGTCAGATCACCTCGATCGGAATATCTCGATCAGAACACCTCGGATCGCCCCGGTCCGACTGGGCTCGATCACCTCGGTCTTCAAGACCCCACAGAATGTGGAATAAATCGAGATTTCCAAGTTTGTATGGAGTCATTACGTCTCGGATATTTCCACCTCAGAGGATTGGTCTGGGTACAATAAGCGCCTTGAGGCTATCTTCTCAGATTCGGCAAATAAGTATCTATTAATAGTTGGAAATCTATATCCATGATTTGTGGGATTTTTGCTAAGTACCCAATCCCAAGAGATCTGGAATGCATCTACATCCCAACATTAACAGGATACAGATCCCTATCAACGTGGAATTCAGCTAAAAAAGGCAGAGTCCTAGCCAACTTGTACTCAATTCAAAATCTATAAGGATTAGGATCAAACCTACACGATTCTTGGCCAAGACTCCTAGTCCTTCAAGAACTCCCGTAAGTCTATAAATAAGACTACTACACCAGGTATTAGACATATTCTCTAAGCATTTTTTAGTTCTCCATTAAAGTCATAAAGTATGTACTGACTTAATCATCGGAGTGGGTGTAGTCGGTGCCCCCGACTAGTCGTTTGTGACTTTCACAGATCCCAAGGAAGGCAGGGAGGACGAAGAGCTTATTTGACCAATCACAAGGCGACACGTCTCCATACCGGAAACTGTACCAACAATATGGTACTGCCTATTTTGATCTAAGAAACAGTTACAACAAAGAAAAAATAGGAAACGCTAATGAAAGACCGAAAGAGAAACAAAAAAAGAGTGACGGAATGACAAGTAGTTAATTAACTACTATAAAATTATTATTTATTTCAAACCTTTAAGCTAATACGAAAAGTTGGGGTTTAAATATTTTAACATGTAAACTGTTTAACTAACATAAGAGGTGAATTATGGGATTCAGGTAAAATTATTATTTATTCAAAAAAATTAAGTTAATAAAAAATAATAATGAATTTAACAATTTAATTTATATTTTAACGATGACGTGAGAACAAATCTTGCAAAGCGACATAAAATCATGGTCGGTTTCTCGATCTCCAAGACCCACATCTGGAAAGGTTGTGCCAAATTCCTTTTCAATGGCTACTTTTTTGTGATCACCAACAAGACCACCTAGTTTCTTAGCAAACCCAGTTGCCCTTCTATATTTTGTTACCTCCAACTCCGTCCCAATCACCTTATTAGCCCTTAAAAAGGTTTCGGCAAATGGCTCCACCATGATTCTGGGAATGGCATTAATAATTATTGCTTGCCGAAGGAATTGAACACTCTCCAAGCCTCCAGGTGAACGTCCTCGGCGTAAAACTTGGGCAGGACAGACCTTGACACAAGCGCAATGTCTTTGATCTTCAACCCCGCCACAACAATAAAGATGAAGCTTTGGATTGCTAAAGTCTCGGAAATGAATAAGTATGTGAAATATACGAACAAAACTAATGCTAAAAGCAGTAGCACTCTTGGAAAGCTGCCGGCTTCGAGAGCAACAAGCATGTAGTATGGGAAAGCACTTGTTGACCCGAGAAGCGTACCATCTAGGTCTGAAGCCACCATCTGGTTTGATCGCCCGTCGAAGCTACATTTTGAGATCAGTTCGAAACAACGTTGAGCCCCCATAACGATAAGATAGAGAGAAAAAGAAAAATGAGAGAACTTGTGTGTGAAGGAACAAAGATTTGTAATAAATAAATTGAGAGGAGATGGGGGTGGGTTTATAAAAGGAGTAGATGATCATCGCCATGTTGTTGGATTTATTAGGAGGAAAAAAGATTATATGGTTGGGACCCAGAGGGGGACTTTTAAAGACTTTTCAAACTGTGAGTGGCCGGTGGTGAGTTGAGGGTTAAGATCAACGATTGGAAGAAGTTGCCCTTTTTTTTCGAAGTGGACTTAGAAATTAGGGCAGTTGTGAGGAAGTCCCCGAGTGGTTGCAAGTTGATCCTACCACCAACATTGCATTCAATTAGCCTACTTTCTAGTTTTTAGGTGCCAGCGGAGGCAACTCATTAAAGATCGGCTCAAGCCCTTTTGTACAGGACTGGCTAGAGGCTATTATAATCAATTAATTAGTTATCTTTTGTTTGAACCTCATTTTTTTTAATACTTTTTATTACTCAATCAAGAAAATATAGTAGATTAGATTGGTTTAACAAAACAATTTCACACATACGTTCAGGGATTTCTCCTATCCAAACTACTTGATCTATAATATGTTTAACGGCAGTCTTAATAAAGACATACGCTGCATTATTAACACAATTATATTAATATGATGAATCTGCCAACTAGAAAGTGAGTTTAACACTATGCAAGTGTAATTATTCTGTTTGAATGTACGTCTTTAATTGAATATTGTAATTAATTTGTCTATATGTTTCTTGTTAGGGTTTAAAATGATTAGAATTGTATCCGTATTATTATACTACGTACATTCTATTATTCTGCATGTTAGGTATTGTATTATGGCACTACTAAGTTGTATTACTAGCTAGCTAGGCTGACCATTTTAGTACTGTTGGCTTCTCTATATATACATAAGACAATAAATTTGAGAGAGCTTTTATGAGACTTATCTGTCCAAATAATTTTTGAGTAAATAGGTTCTATATGAATTCTTTCACATTTGTTGTCGGACAACACATTGTTAAAGATCCAAATCCGTATATAGGCCCACTCTATACAATTTCTGTGTGATTTCAGTGATATATTTATGATTTCAACAAAAATCATTAACATGAATAATAGACATGTGCAAAAAATATATATTTGTGAGAAATATTCTTTGTATTTTACTCTTATATAGGTTGATCGAGTAATGCTAAAAACTATATTTTTATTCCACAATACTGATATGACAGTCCTAACTAATCTTTGGGTTAGTCGGAACTATCACGGTAACATTATGGTTGTAAAATAGAAATGTCATATAACATTTCTTGATTTGGTAATTAAATTTATAGTTATTTCCATTATATTGGTTAAAAACAAACTTACCTATCCACATAAAATTTAGAAATTTCTTCTTTTCTTTTTTCACTCTTCATGACTTAATTAATCACTACCATCACCACAAGGATCCACTCTAATACAAGAAATTTTTGCTCTATTGATGTTAGAAAACAAAACAAAAACAAAAAAAGTTTTAATTATTTAACCGCTAGCTCATGGTTTAAATGCTAGTCATGACAATTTTCGTGCTCCAATTTTTCTGGACATTTAAAGGATCTTGAAATTAATAGGATTTACTCTTTTCTTTTCTTTTTTTAATTTTATATATATATATATACATATCTCACCAATCAACAAGAGATATAAATGTAATAAGTTATGGGGAGGATATTATCAAAACTTCTCCTCGTTGAAACCTATCAGATGGTGACGAGGAAGAGTGGGAAAGACAAAAATAATAATAGCATATTTATATACAGAAGAGAAGAAGATCAAAGCAACCTTTCAATATTGAAGAAGATAAAAGGTATATATATAGAACACAACTATTTTCACTATTATTGCTTTCCCTTTTTTGGGTGGAGTATGTCACGAGGCCTTCAGATGTTGCAAATGTAGGCAAATCTTTTACGTGTTGATGATTTTCCTGAGCTTTCAATGATCTGTGGCCTTGGACTCATGACATGATCTTTCAATTAATACAAAGATCAGGTCAAATACAATAACTTCATCAGTGCCTCATCGCCGTTTGGCCTGCCAAACATTGCTCACCAATCTCATTCTGTCATAAATATTTCATCAACTTCATGGTATATAGGAAATTGTCATTTTTTTCTTTTTTGGTCAAAAAGGCTGGCAGAAGAAACTAACTATAACTATTGAAGTTGGGCGAGACCATAAGAACACCTGCTTGCTACGAGCTGGCTGCATAGGAGGAGTCACCGTATGGTACTTGGATGTAACCATATTAGTAACATCTGCCCGCTATGAGCTGCATAGGAGTTTAGACAATGAAAACTACATGCGCTTCCTCAAATCTGACTGAGCCATAGCCTGATCTAGTCCCGACCATCGATCAGGACATTAATAAGACCTAAGACAACTAATACTAATAGGATTAATGGGATACTCATTTTGAGAATCGAACTCTCAACCTAATACGTACCCAATTATTATAACCTAAAGATTTTCTTGAGATGACTGTCCTGCCACCCCTAGTGGTTGAAAATTGTCATCTTAATCAGTAGCAAATTAAAGTATATATGTATAATTATTTGTCAAATTTGCTCACATGTTTCCGTCACTACAAAAAACTCTACATTTGGCCGCGTGTCTACAGTACCTGTTACTGTAGACACGCGTCCAATTAGCCACGTGTATACAGTACACGTGGCTAGAAGGGGGCGCATCACAGTTGGCCGCGTGTAATTAATTACACGCGGCCAATTGGCCGCGTGTAATTTATACACGCGGCCAGTTGGCCGCGTGTAATTTTTACACGCGGCCAGTTGGCCGCGTGTATTTTTACACGCCGCCAATTGGCCGCGTGTATTTTTTACACGCGGCCAGTTGGCCGCGTGTATTTTTTACACGCGGCCAGTTGGCCGCGTGTATTTTTTACACGCGGCCAATTGTTTTTATCAAATATATATTAATAAAAATAAATTTTATTAAATTTTGTATATGGCCACGTGTATTAAAATACACGTGGCTAATTGTTTTTATTAAATATAATATATATATATATATATTAATATATCTATATATACGTATAATATAATTGGCCGCGTGGCTTTAGGCCACGCGGCCAGAATTTCTGAATATATATTATATATATATATATATATATATATATATATATATATATATATATATATATATATATATATATATATATATTAATATATGTATATATACGTATAATATAATTGGCCGCGTGGCCTAAAGCCACGCGGCCAGAATTGCTGAAGGCAGTGGCGCGCGGGAATTGTCCCGCGCGCCACTGAACATACAAGAATTTCAAACGAAAAAAAAAAAAAAAAAACATTATATACACGTTCTCTCTCTCTCTCTCTATCGTTCTCTCTCTCTCCTCCATTTTTGGTTGCTCTCTCTCTCTCTCACGGTGTGTTCTCTCTCTCTGTATCTCTCTCTCTCTCTCTCTCTCTCTCTCTCTCGCTCTCCCTCTCTCTTTCTGTCTCTCGCTCTCTCTCTCTCCTCTGTATCGCTTGCTCTCTCTCTCTCTCTCTCTCTCTCTCTCTGTCTCTCGCTCTCCCTCTCTCTCTCTGTCTCTCGCTCTCTCTCTCTCCTCTGTATCGCTCTCTCTCTCTCTCTCTCTCTCTCTCTGTCTCTCGCTCTCCCTCTCTCTCTCTCGCTCTCTCTCTCTCTGTCTCTCGGTCTCTCGCTCTCTCTCTCTCTCTCTCTCTCTGTCTCTCGCTCTCCCTCTCTCTCTCTGTCTCTCGCTCTCTCTCTCTCCTCTGTATCGCTCTCTCTCTCTCTCTCTCTCTGTCTCTCGCTCTCCCTCTCTCTCTCTCGCTCTCTCTCTCTCTGTCTCTCGGTCTCTCGCTCTCTGTCTCTCGGTCTCTCTCTCTCTGTATCTCTCTCTCGCTCTCTGTCTCTCGCTCTCTCTCTCTCTGTCTCTCTCTCTCTCTGTATCTCTCTCTCTGCATCTTTCCTCTTTTTTTTTTTCTTTTTTTTCTTTTTTTTTTTTCTTCCAGTTATTATATTTTTTTTCCTCTAAAAATAAAGAACTAAATTAAAAATACAATCAATTATTTAAAAAATAATTAAATACAGATTTAAATTAAATAAAAAATTATTTTTTAATTTTTTTTAAAAAAAAACATATTGCCACGTGTATAATAATACACGCGGCCAACAGTTTGCCGCGTGTATTTTAATACGCGCGGCCAACTGTTGGCCGCGTGTATTTTAATACGCGCGGCCAACTGTTGGCCGCGTGTATTTTAATACGCGCGGCCAACTGTTGGCTGCGTGTATTTTAATACACGCGGCCAATTGGCCGCGCGTATTAAAATACACGCGGCTAATTGCGCAGTTAGTCACAACCGGGTTGGCCGCGTGTATTTACGTGGCGACTTGCACGCGGCCAACAGTTCGCCACGTGTACAGTGACCGTACACGTGGCGACCTGCAAGTGGCGAAAAACAATTTTTTTTGTAGTGCGTGTACCCTACGTACTATTATTTAGTATTTTTTTTTTTTTATATTTTTTTTCTGAGCACATGCATGACTTGCATACGAGCCATATAGCTTGAGGCTAAGTGGAGCTTGGAGGCTTGAGTCGTTGAGCCTATTTTTTGCTGTACTTATTGAATGCAAGCTAACTAATTACTTGGCGATTTATTTCTAGAGGCCGGTTTCAAAGCCCCCGTCTCCTTCCTATTAGACCGACGAACAAATTTCCTTCTCTAATTTGCTTTAGACTTTATTTATTTTGTGGTTGGAAAGACTTTTTCTGATTCACTTCTTGCAAAAGTTTCCAACGGGTAGATATATCAAAATCAACCAACTGATCATCTAATTTCTCTCCAAGAAAGGGTTAACTTGAAAGAAATCAATTCTTTCAGAAATCATAAATTTAATGCTAGTTGGGGATTTTGTTGTTGAGGTTAGGAACTCGTTGTCTCTCCAGACCGACACATTAATTTGCTGCTGCCAACAACTGATCATCAATGCATGGTTCATGTAATAGTTTTTAGATTTTTCAATAATAACATAGATTCACTAATGTTTTCTCCTTTGGGCTTGTATTTTGCAAATTTATAAGATTATTAATAATTTATTATACCTTTGCATACAAAATTGATCATCCAAAAAAAAATTCAGGGCGCGCTGCTGATCAATAGGCTAGGTAGGCCACTTAGGCCATTACCTATATAAGGCCCCTAAATGGAGGGAAAAAAATAAAAATTAAAAATTAAAGGTCTCATGAAGAAGAAGTAAAAGGAAAAAAGTCATAAATATTAGTAAATGAAAATTGTAAGTACATTAATTTTGTCTCTCCTTATGCAGGAGTTTTGACACTTTGAAGCATATGTATTCTCTATGTGACAATTTTGTATTTTGGCCGTTAATTTTTATGCGTGTGGGAGATCCAGAATTGATCCATAACAATATTAGAATCAAACAAAATTTTAATTAGTAAAATGAGAAGAATGGAATTTAGAGAAAAATAATAATATAGATATTTAATGGCGAAGGGCCACTAGAAACAATGATTGGCAACGGTAGAGGACGACAAAGGGTTGCTAAAGACAGCGGTGGACGATTGCCATTAATGGTTGAGGACCGCCGAATATAGTTACTGGCCAGTGGTTGGTGGTGGGCTGTGCAGGGTGATGGTCAATAGTGAGTTTCTTCTGCTTTTGAAGAATATTCTATTTATGGGGAAATTAATAACTGTTATTTACTTTTTTTTATATAAATAGCTTTTAAATGCAAATAGTACTTATTTCTAGTTATTCATGGCATAACGAAACTATTTATTCACACGACGTAATGGTAGCTAATATTTTTTTAAAAGTTGATGTGATTTTTAAAATTATTAATAAATTTTAATCAAATAATTTTTTTAAAAGTCATATCAATTTTTAAATAATAAAACTAAGATAAAATAATAGTCCCTATCGTACATCACTCATTCATGCATACGTGACCTAAAAGTTTATAAATTGAACTGATTACGGACTGAGGGTGTTTGATATGATGGGAAGATTGCCCATTTTTTGAAGATTGTCATAATTGTCATTGATTAGATAGCAATTCCTAACTTGCAAGAAATAATTTGGACCAGGGAAATCTGATCGATGACAGATCCGATCAGTAATATAATATATACATTGAATGCCCTAATGAGAGATGATCTATTTTTGCTAGGGTTTGACCAGTCGGGATCCCCATCAGTTCTTCAACGTGTTGCATGCTGTTAGCTAATTAACCAATAAGCTTAATTAAAACTTCGCAAATGCGCTTAGATCAACACTAGTATCTGCTTAATTACGTGTATATATGAACTATCTCATTCATTAATGTGTACCTAAATTAATTAGGGATAAGTGCACTTTTTGAGATTGGTCTAAATTACGAATCACTCTTTGTGATACAAAAAGTTCATGGAAGGTCCTTGTGATAAACTATAATTACGAATCACTCGATCCCTGAACCCGTTTTTCGTTTACCAAGTTAATAGAGTTCGTTAGTTTGCCACGTTATATAAATTAGTGGGATAACCTCTAAATATCATTTGTATTGTAATCTACTAACAGACTCTGTTAACTTGGTGGACGAAAAACGGGTTCAGAGAGTGATTTGTAATTATAGTTTATCACAAGGATCTTCCATATATGAATTTTTTGTACCACAGTGAATGATTCGTAAAGGCAGAAATTTCCTACAAATCGGTTTGTAGGAAATTTCTTACAACCCACATATAAGACTGACATGTGTCCTTTAAATATGTAAGAAGCACATTTTTTTCATTAATTCTATTAGGAAACATGTGAAAAACATATGCTATTAAAACAACATGTGCTTCTTATATGTCAAGTGATACATGCCAATTTTATATGTGGGTTGTATGAGATTTTTTACAAATTGATTTGTAAGAAATTTCTGTCTGATTTGTAATTTAGGCCAACTTCAAATATTAGTGGTTTAATTATCCCAATTAATTAAGCTGGATTATGGGGAGATCTCCGAAATACGTGGTTTTGCTACTTAAAACAATTTCTCGAAAAAGGGAGAAAAAAAAGGCATATATAGAAGATTTAAGACTGTCTCACTCAGCGCCGACTAGAAGGTTAGACAATTAAGGATAACATTAAAAGCTGATCCGACTAGCTTAGTGATTGATAAAGATATTCCAACAGTTAATGTGTTTTATGTTTTGTTTTTTTTTCATGTGGATTCTGAGAGCTACATCTATCTTCTATAGCGATGTCCGGTTTTTTTATTTTTATTTTTTAAGGTTTAAATATATATAAAAAAAAAGGAATATACAAATCGTATAATTATAATGGGTAGGCACCCTAACAACAGTATCCAAACAAAAAAGGCAGTATGAAAACAAGCATAAATAGTAAGCAGCGATTTCATCTATGATCCCAGAGAAACCATAAACGAGTCGAACCTTTTCAAGAGTTGCACAAGGCAGTAACAAATGGCAAAATGACTTGGTGAAGAGCTCCAACCGGTAAAAGGCAACAACCACCGTGAAATGGTTTTTGCGGGAAAAATACTGCCGAAAACCGAAAAGGATCTGTTGAGGAAGAGTGAAAACCGGCTACAAAAATCTCTACTACGGATCAAACAACATAAAACTAGGGAGACGGTAACCCACCAGCAAAATACGTACAAACTTGCTTGATGAGAAAAATTGTTGTGTGCTCTTGGTGCATGTTATCTCTCTGGTTGTAAAGTGTTTGGGTTGGGCTTGTCTGGGCCCTTGGTCTGCGGAGCCCATTTTCATTCTCTGCGTGGAAACTTTATCTCATAATTGCAAAGGCTTTCAAAAATATACCAAAATATGATACGTTTGCAATTTTTGTATAACTCTTGTACAACTCCAAAAATTTGTTTTTAAAATCAATCATTGGATATATAGGAGCCACATGTAAAAATCAGATCCAATGATTGATTTGAAAAAAAAAAAAAAAAAATTCTTATAATTGTACAGAAGTTGTAAACATATCATTTCTCAGACATATTACTTTCGGCATGTATAACCCAGTGGACATGCATTGGGCTCCTTTAATGGTCATATATTTCAATAGTCTCACATTGGATTATTGAAATAACATGATATCATTTACACTCTTAAATGTTAAAAAAGAAAAGAAAAAAGAAATACAATCATAAAATAGCTTATTTGCATTTCACTCGAAATGAAAAGAGTATTTGCTTGATCATTTTACCTAAAGAATTTATCTAGTGTAGCGTTAGTTCTTTAACAACATAATTAAATTGGAGAAGAAGGCAACAAAAACAAGCTATAATTCATTGATTGATTGGGAAAAGTACATTGGGATCAACAATAATTATCTTTTTGCCTCAAATAAAATTGAGAGAAAAAGAAAAAAGGAAAAAAAAAAGTATAGTGTAATGAAATATCCATACTCAACCAGAATAATTAATCCAAACTAAATTGTCTTTCTAAATTTGATTTATTTATTTTATTTAAAAAAAAAATGAAAAATAATTTTAATTTCTTTTTTCTTTACTATCTTTTGGGATTTATCTGGACTATACCGCCATGGCCCATGCCCAGTATACGGGCTCTTGGCCCAAAGCTTTTTCAACTAGAATAATTCATCCGATGATTCCCATCCAATCCACATTAAAGAAAAAGAGAGACAAAAGAGGGCCCAAAAGATTAAACAAACCGACTAAACTATAGGCGTTGAACACACGCACAGGCCACACTGCCACAGAGAGTCGGAAGACAAATACATGTAAATTCGGTATCTTAAACCCTAATTAATCTTCTCTAAAACCAGCAACATCTATATATATATATATATTTGAACCCGACCGAGCAGAGTAGCAGTAGGAGAAGTAACGCCGATTCACAGCTTACGTAGTAGTCGGAGCGGAGCCATGGTGATCATGCCCACCAGTTACTTGTCCGAAGATTTGGTTAGAGACATTCTCTTGAGGCTACCGGTGAAGCCGCTTGTTCGATTCAGGTCAGTAAGCAAATCCTGGTCTGCGTTACTGAAAAGTCGAGATTTTACGACCACCCATCTGAGCCGCTCAGCCAATCATGGCTGTCACCTACTTGTTAACAGTGAAGGAGCTGAAAACCACACCATGTCCTTGATATCGAGCGAAGCACTCGATGTGGCGGCCAAGATAGAAAATCCTGAAAAAGGAAAAGTTAGATTAATAATGGTGGGTTCTTGTAACGGTTTAGTCTGTTTATATCAGAATTACTGGTTGATTCGCTTATGGAATCCTGCTACTAGAGAACACAAGATTCTGCCAACACCTCGCATCACCCCGACATTCCCGAGCACGTCGAGTCCTAGGTTCTCCATAGGATTTGGTTGCCATCTTAATGATTACAAGTTGGTGAGGATTGTGTATTCTAAACACCCGGATGAACGTCAAGTTGAGGTGTACTCGACGAGTATAGGTTGTTGGAGATCGATCGATGCCATTGTGCCCTGTTTTATCGAGCAGCGTATGTGTTCGGTAATCCTGAAAGGAGTGCCATATTGGCTGGGTTTTGGACCGTTTTGGGAAGACACAAGGTTTGGACAAGGGGAGCCGCGTAGGGATGAGTTTGTCGTGTCTTTTGACATGGGCAAGGAGGTGTTTCGGCAGGTGCATGTCCCATATGCTGAAGGTTCTTACTCCGACTACAGCAAGAAGCTCGGGGTATTGAACGAATCCCTGGCCATAATCTACTATCCTTGCCGTGAACAAGTCAGCAATTTCATTGATTTCTGGGTGATGACCAAAGATCATGGGGTTGACGAGTGTTGGATCAAAGCACAGAGGATTGGACCCTTTTCAAGTATTGGGATCCCGCTTGGGTTTTGGAAAGATGGGGTGGTCGTTTGTGAGAACGGTGACGAGGAGTTGTTACTGTATGACCCAAATATCAAAGCAGTCAAAAAACTTTCAACTTATGGGGCTGATCATGGGAAGTTAATTTCTACCAACGTTTCTACTTACATGGAGAGCCTTGTTCCTGTGAACGGATGAAGCAGACAACTGTAATAGTGGTAAATAATTTTGTTTGACATGTTCAATCTGATCATGAATCCTGTAATTAATAATTGTTGCGTAGGTTGTAAATCTCTGCCTTTGCGTATTTTCTTTTATATTCGCCTACCCATTAATGAAATAAAGAAGTTGATGGCAACTTGATTTGCCGGTACTACATCGTTTTTGCTAATAAAGTAGGTAAAGAATTTTCTAATAGCAATGGCAATAGAAAAGGAAGTAATTTTTATTCACGCCGGCCAGTTTGTTTTTGCGTAGTTAATTTTTGGAGTTTGTTTGTTTATAACTCTCAAAATTATTTGAAAAATATTTGTGGCGTCTAGCTCGTATGAAAAATCTCTCGAGGAAGAAATAGACGACAACGACAAGATGTGGATAATAGTGTTTGACAATATAAGATCTAATGCAATTGTTTGTTCAATCTTGCTCATATATATTGCTTGCAATTTGGGCAGACAGTTGTAAACGGACCTCGTGTGGTCAACATGTATTAAAAGGTATTTGAGCAGCTTGAGACCTGTTCGGACAAATAGGTCTCATAAGGTGCCCTCTCACAATTGCATATTCGGGGTGTAGGGAAGCAGCAATACATGGTTTACACATAAGAAACATAAATCATTTTACATCTAATGATAGTTTTTTTTTCTTAGTTAACTGAAAATATTTTCAAATTGATCGAAAAAAAATAAAATAAAACATGTTACGAGTCTACAATTATATGGAAAGAGACGTTATTTAACTAATGAGAGTATTATTTCTATTAAAATTTTAGTAGTAGATAATAATAGAGAATAAAGGGATAGTATGTTATCCCTAAATACTTGTATATTATCTTAATTAATAATCTTGGTGCGTTTATATAGGACATTATAAGAGACAAATTAACTTGAATAAAATACTAAACTCCTAATTCTACTGGAACGCACGTTCTTTTGTTTTTTTTAATGAAAGATTTGAATATTTCATTGATCAAAGATCACAAGCATAGAGTTCTTACATCGCAAAGCATAAAGTTCTATAAAATCATAGCCACATGCTATGAGGTTACATAGTCATAGATACAAACAAAATTTTTATAATAAAGTGTTATCTATAACTTTCATCTTCTCTTAACCCATGTAAAAAAATAGTTAAAGAGTAGATCTAAGATAATGATAGCCAAATATCCTAGAAAAATTTATTTAAACCGGTCGTGAGAGATAACCCCTCACACCTAACTAAGTTTCATCTTATAGATTATCCATGATGACAAATCTAAAAAGAATAAAACTCTTATTCAAAGCAAAGACACAACTAACAAACAACAGCAGCAGCCAATGAAGAGATGAACGATGAATGACACAACATGAAGATAGATGGATGGAGAGGCCAAAAATGCTGATATGGACGGAGAACACCTACAAACAAAGAAAAAACCAAAATGGAAAGGGGAGGGTAGGAGTGGAGAGTAAAAAAGGAAAGGGAGAGGAGGAGGGAGCAACAGATCTTTTTTCTAAGAGGTGAAGTATAAGGCCGGCTTAGAGAGAGAGAGAGAGAACGCACATTCCTTTTAGACTCCTATTGCTTTAAGAGCAAAGTCTCAATCCTAATGAAATAACAACATTATCTAATGGGGATGTAAGTCCTCATCTAATAAGCTAGAGTCATGCTTTAAGAGCAACACTCTTCTTCTTTATCAAGTCTTCTTCTTCAATATGAAGTCATCTTTTCATAGAACTGTAGACTCGTGACACTGTACTGATAATTATGAGAAATATTGACATGACAAATTGACAATGAATTGCAATATATGTAGTATTTTGCTTGTGTTTGATTTACATACTTTTTAAACTTACATTTTCTTTTAGTTGAATGAAAGTTAAATTTCAAATAACAGTCATGATTGCTTGTGTTGTAGGTAAAAGCACAGTTTATATAGCTGTAGTGGGATTATGTGGTGGGCTTCACTCGATCTGTTTTTTACTGGATAAACAGATATGAAGAAATCCCTTTATGTAGATATGCTTTTGTACTGAGACAAATGTATTCAATATAAAGTTGAAACTTCATATTTTGGAATTTTGACAAATCTTTTAAATTTGGAGTTATGAGTTCCTATTCATGATTTGCAATCATGCCCTGCAGCCCTGGTTTCAAATTTGTGAGCCCCTTATTATGCAAGCACTTGTTGGATTTGAGTAATGATGATATTATTTTTAATTGGAATGCTGTAATTATACATATCTGCCATTCTTAATCTTCATTACTTACAGAACAAGCAAACTCAATACACCTTGTTTGCTTGCCCGCTTACATACATAAAGAAAATACCCTGCTAAAAACAGAAGGATAGAGGGGGAGATTTACCCATGGGTAAGATAACTTAGATACCAATCAACCATTTTGCAGGTCATTGCTTCAATGATGTGATCATTTAGACTTGAATGGAATGGCCCTGATCACTGTCTGATGGTACAAAGCAGCCAGTGCTGCCCCAATGAAAGGTCCTACCCAAAATATCCACTGCACCAGAAGAATTTAACAAGAAAACTGTCAGTATATTCTGCAAAACATCTGCTCTCTTAACAAAGTTTTCCTCGGAATCCGATTATAGAAAAAATTCTTTCAATTTAATCTATTAAACTGATGTGTTCAAAATAAGACAGAAATTTCATCTTTCAAACTGGGTTGGAGAAATTCCCGCGGACTATAATGTGAACTGATATTTCACTTGTAATAGACAACAAAAATGATAAAAGCTTACATGGTCATCCCAAGCTTGGTCCTTGTTGTAAATGAGGGCTGCCCCAAGACTCCTAGCAGGGTTGATGCCTGTCCCAGTGATGGGGATGGTGGCCAAGTGAACCAGAAACACAGCAAACCCAATTGGCAGTGGAGCCAAGATCTGAACATAAAGTTGAATTGTGTGGTCATTAAAATTGCAGCCATTAATAATTAGAAACAGAGATGCATGCGCATTGCGTGAAGATTTTGCTTACAGGAACGTGGGAATCTCGGGCATTTCGCTTGGCGTCGGTGGCAGAGAAAACAGTGTAGACAAGCACGAAGGTGCCAACAATCTCGGCGCCAAGGCCATCACCCTTGGAATATCCGGAGCTGATGGTATTGGCACCACCACCAAGCCTCTCGTACTGGCCTTTCTGGAAGCTTTTTACTACACCAGCACCGCAGATGGCTCCCAAACACTGCATTAACATGTAGAACACCGCCCTCGTCAGCGACACCTTCCTTGCCAAGAACAGCCCAAAAGTCACCGCAGGGTTGATATGACCCCCTGCATCGCCACCCCCACACAAACAATTAATTAGTCCTCTCAAAACTTCACACCGGCGGATCAAACCCATATGTGACACTAAATGCATGGTATCATGAGCCATGATTAAGCTTTAAGTTTTGAGCCCACAATGAGAGAAGTGTTAAAGCATTGATTATATAAGCTTAAGTTTTGATATCATTCTTACCTGAAATCCCAGCGGTGCAATAGACAAGAGCAAAGATCATGCCGCCGAAAGCCCAAGCAATGCCTTGAATACCCACAGTAGAACACTTGCTAGGAGACTTGACAACACCCATCACCGTTAAAACGGTGATGTAAAGAAACAAGAAAGTGGCGACAAACTCAGCTATGCCGGCCCTGTAAAAGGACCATGATGTTAACTCCCCTGGCTCAAAGAGGGGTGCCGCCGGTGGCTCCTGGTAGTCCTTGGTGTCCTGGCTCTGAGCAGCTGTTCCGATAGGTTGCCTCTCTCTGTACCTGTTTGCTCCCAACCTCACATCTTCATCCTTCCCCTCCATTTCCTTTCTCTCTAAGGCTATGTGCTCTCACTATATCTTTTGTGTAGCTCTCTATGCTTTGTGTAAGCTTTGGTTGAGTGAAGTGAGGAGTGGGTATTTGTAGGGTAAGTACGGGGCAAAAGTTGGCAGGTTTTGTTGAATTTCTTTTGGTGTTTTATCAGTAATTGAGAGAGACTCATCTCCCACCGACCCATGTATTCACCCACCTTATCAAAAGCTTGCTTCTTGGCTTGTAATCATCGTGGGCGTCCTTGTCTTTCTTATTTGTAAATCTCACTTTGCTTATTTACTTTGCAATCATCCTTGCCTTTCAATCAAAGTTTGGGAAATGATGGCAAAGCGCCATTGGATGAACCACTCCAGGAGTTGGAACTGATAGCGGCACTAAAAAGGTGCACGCGTATGCTGTAAATATATAGCATATACATAATAAGCTTTCAAGTTTGGTCTTAACTTAGAAATTTCAATTACAGTTATATATACATCCTATAGTTTCAGAATTATTAAATCAATTTTACTGCTTGGATTGCTTATAATTCAGGTAACAATGTGAAAAAGCTAACATAAAACCCATCTAAGCAAATTTTAGGCCGTTCGCCTACCTATTTGAATAAGTGAACCTTATAAAAACTCTTTTGTAACAATTCGAACAGCATATTGCTAAAAATTTTAATCGGATTAAGTTTTTGTTAAATAATGTTCTGTTTGTTTCGACGTAAAATGATTTCCGTCGTAAAATAATTTCGACAAAATCATTTTCAGAAAAAAATGATTTTCTCGAAAATATTTTTCGGTGTTTTGCTCGCACAAAAAAATTATAAAACGCAAAAATCAGAGTTGGCAAATGCCGCCGGAATCCGGCAACGTCCGGTCGCCGTTGCCGAATTCCGGCCGGAAACTTCCGGATCCGGCTGTTTTGGCCAGATCCAACCGAAATCTTCCGGATCTGGCCCAATCAATGGCAGGATCCTGTCATATCCGACCGAAATCTTCCGGATCCGGCTCGATCGATGGCAGGATCCTGTCATATCCGGCTTGATCAGTGGCCAAATCCGTCCAAAGCTGGCCGGATCCCGGCCGTTTTGGCTAGATCCGGCAATATTCCGGTAGGAATCTGGTGGCCAGCATCCGGCGCCGGCAGGATACCGGTGACCGAATGTTGTCGGACTCCGGTGCCGGTTGGATTCTGACGATCGACAATTGCTAAATTCTAACAATCGGATATCAAACGTGCATGTAAGAACGAAGAGTTTAATTTTGGAAAACGATTTACGGTTTTAAAAATTGTAAATTGTTTTCCGAAAATTAAAGAAACTTTTACGGTCAAACTGAAAATGATTTTCGTTGACCATTATTTTCGCCCTTATCAAACACCATAAAATGCCGAAATCATTTTCCAGAAATCATTTTACCCCAAAACAAATGGAGCATTAAAAGTAAAATGAATTCCACTTAAAGTTGTGCTTCAAACCTCTTTGGACATTAGAAAACCCTATGGGCAATATTGTTCAATACTTTAATATCAAAAATGAAAAATCATTTATTTAGTCATTGAGTTTGTAATTGTATCAGATTGATCTTTAGGGTATCAAAAGTACTAAATTAATCCTTAAGGAAAGCTAATTATCCAAAGTAATTTTATTGGTGATTGTTTGACAGAACCCTTTAGATACAAATGTAAATTCACATCACAATCAATCGTTGATTGACACGTAACATGACTAATAACTCATTTTATTGTAAAATTTTAAATTAGCTTTACAATTAAATTAAAATGAAAAAAGAGACCGCCTTCACCGCCGGATGATTAATAGCAAACCACTGCCGACCCTACCCTACGATTAGCTATTAAATCAATTCGTTAATAAATATACAATTATGTTGTATGTCTCATTCGAAATCACTAGTTCAAGTACATACCCATCTAGAAAATTGGTTATATTCTCCCACCCACAAATACACCAATAGCTCATGGGGTATAAAAAATTGTTGTGGCTTAAAACGACAAGTGATGACATTTATATTCCAAGTGATTAATTAATTAGTATTTTGAGCTTGGCTAAAATATGGGTATATATACAAGTAAAAGTCTTTATTTATTATACCCATTATCACTTGGAAGCTTATGATTATTCATAATGATTGTGCTTGATGATGCTGGCCCAAACGAGAAATATTGACTAATAATAATGATCACAAGCCACCTCCACTGACCGACCATTTGAGATTTGGACTGCGGCGAAGCCATAAGAGCCATACATTACAAGGCTGCCAAGAGACAACCACGGTCCACAAGCTTACGAGTTAGGACGACCGACTTTTGCCGTCCAGATCTTAATTTCATGCGTTCTGATGTGTCATGTGTTCTTTGGACTGCCTAACGGGCAAATTTATTTATTTATGATTATTATTATTTTTTTTTGAAGTAAGGCTTTAGACTTTTATTAATCAAATCAAGATGAAACAATTTACTCAGCAATTACAAAGTTACGGATGATTTCAAAGTAATTTTCCGTCCAGACTTGCTCTAAATCAAGATTGATAAATTGACGTCTTCGCCAACCAGTGAGCTATTTCATTTGCTTTCCTTTTAACGTGTCTCACATATTATGATTGAAAACTATTCAGTACCCTTTTTGTATCCTCAAGCAGCTGTCTATACCGACTCCAATTTTACAACCTTCCATGCTGCCAACACTCCGATCTGCCACTGTTGGATTTGAGATGTAAGGTTTTATAGTATACATATATAGATGTCGACACATTCTCCTCATGGTCTCCGGCAATCACTCCTGGCCTACACCCATCTTCATTTTTGTTTAATTTCACCGAAAATTTCCCTCTAGAGGTTCCAATTCTTACTAGACTACTAGTTGATCTTTTTGTCGATTAGGACATGCATATGGCAAACTGCATATGCTTGAGACTTCTTCCTCATTAAAAATTTATCTATTCGTCTATTAGCTTCTCTTCAAGAACTCTTACTGGTGATTGGAACGCATAAAACGTAGGAGTCAATAGCCATTTATCTCCTCAAATTTTAATTGAAGCCCCATCCCCACTCTCCATATTAATCCTGCTTTTGGAAGTACCTGACCATTCCATATACTCCTCCAAGCATAAGATGGCTTGATACCCAATCTAAATTCTAGAAAATTTTCCCATGGATAATATTTTTCTTTAAAAATCAAAGCCACTAGAGTGTTGGGATAGTGCAGTAGTCTCCAACTTTGTTTTGCCAATAACACCTTATTAAAACATTCCAAATCTCGAAATCCTATTCCACCCTAAGACTTTTAGTGACCCATTCTAGATCAGCTTATCCATGCAACTTTGGCCTCATTCTCTTTTTGCCTCCACCAGAATTTAAGCATCAAATAATTTATCTCGTGTCATAAAGACTTAGGCATTTGAAAGACGCTCATAGTATATGTGAAGATGACTTGAATTACTGCTTCAAGTACGTACGATTTCTTTTCCCGCTTGCGACAAATATTTCCCCTTCCAACCATTGAGCCTGTTCCATATCTTTTCTAGCTTTAATGCTTTTGGAAGTTTTTGTTTTCGACTTGCCAACTATTGTCGGTAACCCTAGATGATTCCAATAACTTTGTGATGCTTGCACTTACAATGGATAAAATATGATCCCTTACCTTGCTTCTTGTATTCCTAGTGAAATAAATGGATGTTTTCTCCTTGTTGAGTTTCTATCCTAATGCTTTTTTATACACATTGAAAACCCACTATATTCTACTCCATTTCAAAATAATTGCTTTACAAGATAGTAAGTTGTCATTAAAAAAAAAAAATCTCAACTTTGTTCCCCCAGGTACTCCTGTAATATTTCTATTCGTCTCTTATTTCTAGAGAAGCAAACTAAGACCCACCGTACATAAAATAAACAAGGAAATAAAAGGATCACCTTGTCTAGTGGCAGAGTCAAAAATTTATCTTTGGGAGGGCCGATTTTTTTTTTCGTTCTCTTTATGTTCTACATTTTTACTATACAAAAAAAAAAATATAATAAGCACAATCTAAAATAGAAATGAAATATATATATATTAGTAAGGTAACATGTAGGCACTAGTAAAAGGAAAAAATAAAATATCTAAAATTGCAGCTTTCAGTTTGTAGATAACTAAAATTATCGAGTATAGAATTTGAATTAAAGTTCTTAATAATTTTATTTTCATTTTCACAACTAACAAACTACAAGCTAAATTATATAACATAAAAGGTCTATAAAAGACTCACAAATGAATTAAGAATAACTAAATACTAGTAAAAATGTCACCGAGTATTGCTTCTATGGAAAGCTCCATCAAAATCACAAAAAGAAGATGAACTAAAGGGCAACATGTGTAGAGACGACCATTAAACCACCAATAATATTTAATTTTTCAATTTTCTTACATAAGATATATTCAAAACGGACAAACTAGCTAGTTTATGGTGCAACAATTTAGTAACTCAAATAATTTTAAAATAAAAAGAAACAACAATAATAATAATAATAATAAATATTATCTTGTAATATAAATAATAGAATAACCTATACATAAAAAATAAAATAAGAAATTAAAACAACTATGATTTGGAAGACACTGATACAATTTAGAATAGAAAACTAAAACTAAAAAAAATACTTACTTTTAGAAGAGACGTCTACGTAGCAAAAAAAAAAAAATCAGGAGAGAAAACTATAAAAATAAATAAATTAGGATGAAATTTGAAAGAGGTTCATACTTTTCAATTTATAGCCTTTTTTTTTTAATTTGTAATATATTATAACCTACAGTTCTTTTTATTCTAAAAGGAACCTGACACTACAAGTCTACGTACCTATCATACGTGACTAATAAAAAAATCTAATAAGAAACTGTGTGTGGGGGCGTGGATAAATTATTCAACAAATTTTGTTATAAAATAATTTTTTTTAAGCCTATTGCAGGGGCCACGACCCCTGCTGGCCTTAACATGGCTTTGCCACTGCATACATCCCGTACAAATTTTCATAACAAAGTTTCAAATTCACCATTGAATTTGTGATGCCTAATATGGGTCTCATAAATCCAATGGTGGATTTGAAAATAAGATGTAAATAATATATATTTATATCATTTCTTGTTTTGTTGAGATCTCAATTTTGACAGGCCCATGTTGAGATCTCAGTAGGGGCGTGAATCAATTACTTAACAAATTTTCTTATAATATATATATATATATAACCAATTGCAAGGGCCACAGCCTCTACTGGCCTGACGTGGCTCCACCATAGATCCTATATCTGCACAATGTGATCGGCTGTTTTTTTTTTTTTAGCCAAGAAATACCCATATTTGAGCATTGGATGAAAAAAAGAAATAGATTATATATCAATGATGAAATGCGCCTTTTAGGTATTCCGCAACTTTTTACCATCATTCAACTCCTTAGATGATGACGGTTCTCGAGGCAAACTAGTCAATCATTGTTGAAGTCATCTCAAGAAGATTAAGTAGCAGAATTAATGTATGTTTATATTTTTTTTTCTTATTTATATTTATAATTTAAGGTTTACCATTTCATTTTAATTAATTTTTTTTTTTTTTTTCATATCAAATATAGTTAAACTGGCATATTATCATTATTAAAGATATTACAAAATCAAGTGCTTGATATTTTATCTACCACCTGGGCAAGTGAGGGGTACAACAAGGCATAGACGCATAGGTGATGTAGGATAAGTAGAAGGAGATGTGGATGATAGGAAAGGAGGGGAAGATGACGGAGAAGAGGATGGGGAAGATGATGGGGATACGGAAGTAGAGGAAAATGACGGGATGATGGAGAAGACGATGGGGATACGGAAGGAGGAGAAGATGGATGGGATGTCCATAATGACTGTGATCAGATTCATAGGGATGATACGCAATGAGGTATCTAAGATGAGGAAAATGATTATCACAATGTCCATAGTGAACGTGATCAAATTCATATGGATGACACGGAAGGAGGTGTCCATGATGGGGAAGTTGATTGGTTAACTAATGGGAAAAATGATGATCATAATGTCCATACTAACTGTTATAAGATTCATCGTGATGATACGGAATGAGGTGTCCATGATGGGGAAGCTGATGGGAAAAATGATGATCACAATGTCCATAGTGACATTGATCAGATTCATAGGGAAGATACAGAAGAAGGTGTCAATGAAGGGGAAAATGATGATCACAATGTACATAGTGATGGTGATCATATTCATAGGGATGATACGGAAGGACGTGTCCAGCATAGGGAAATTGATGATCACAATGTCCATGACCCAGACACGGCTATGGGAAGGTATAATCTTAGAGCTGGTGAGAGATTTCAATATGGAAAAGGAGTAAGAGATAGAAGAGTCAGAAGAGGCAAGAGGAGCGGCACAGACGAATGCAACTCTGGTCATCCAGTGGCTCAAGAGGAATTTATCATGCCTTCCTTTGTTCCGCAAGCTTGGAATGCCTTGGAATTTTACACTGGGCCTGACAATGTCTTCAAATTTGACACCGAGTTTGCCAAATGTGTTGCAGATGCAATTTCTTTCATGAAGCAATACATTTCCAGCAGTCCCTAGACTCATGATCGTGTTGCATATGAAATACTGAAAGTTTTAGTAGAGGTATGTATTTGAATAAATTCTTTTAGGATTTTATTTTTGCTTTGTCATACTGGCTTTTCTTTTCTAGCCAATGTTAAATACAGTGGCAATTTACCTGGATTTTTCAAAATCCCGAAAGATAATGGATAATCAACTGGAATTGACAATCATTTATTTCCTTAAAGAAATCATTCCAATCAATTGCCTCGAAGGACAAGCTAGCAAATCATCAATGGATTTGGCTAAAAATATCCTCGAGAATTTCTTTAAGGTATTTATATCAAATTTTTCATTATTTTATTTTTTCCTCAACTGCTTAGTAGTGATGTCCTATTTAATTTTGCAGGCCATAGTGGACGTCATTATTGTTTATGAAAAGTTCCAGTCAATTGGATTGTTAGAGGCATTCGAAGAGCTAAAAACTGATTAGCTTAACGCCAAGAACATGGATTTTCTATTGTTAGAAAGTCGTTTGAACATTGAGAAAGATAAGCTAAAGGAAGCGGAGGAGAAGCTAAAGGAAGTGGAGGAGAAATTGAAGAATTATGAGAAATCTCATATTACCTAGTAAACACATATTGATGTAATAACGCTTTGAATAGGAGGGTGAAAATTGTGTTATGCTTTTGGCAAACAAGATTTTTTTTATTCTTGTTAAATGTGGTTTTTGGTTAACTTAAACTACTTTTCTCACTACCCAACATTTAACCACATGCTTATGTGCAAACCATGCTAGTTGGTGGGTTACTTGATTGGCTAGTATTACTAGACTCTAAAGTCTAATTTGTTGTGCCTAAAATAAAAAAAAAAAAAAAAAAAAAAAATCAAACAAGGTGCCACGTGTGAGGGCGTGGATAAATTACTTAATAATTTTTCTTAAAAAATATATTTTTTTTAAAACCAATTGCAGGGTCCACGACCCCTGTTGTCTTTAACGTGGCTCCGTCACTGCATACATCCTCTATACATCTCAATACAACAAAGTTTCAAATCCACCATTGAATTTGTGAGACCCACATTGGATCCCATAAATCCAATGATAGATTTGAAAATGAGATGTGTAGAATGTGTATTTATATCATTTCTCGTTTTGTTGAAATCTCAATTTTGACGAGCTCTTGTTAAGATCTCAGTAGTTGCGTGAATAAATTACTTAATAAATTTTCTTATAAAATAATTTTTTTTAAAAAAAAAAAAAAAAAAACCAATTGCAGGGGCCATGGCCCCTGCTGGCCTTAACATTGCTCCGCCATTGCAGCCAAGTCTCTGTGTTTTTCTGAAATGGAGTGATAGTGTCGTATAAAAAATAGACATTTGAAACACTCTGATTATTGTTTTATGAATCCTTACTTTATTTTATTTTGATCTTCTAATTTAAGGTAAGAACATCGTTGTCTATCAAGCCATTCACATTTAAAGTTGAATATTGGAGATTCCAAGCATTGATGTGTATTGGTCATTTGAAGAGTATATTGAGTGAGTTCTTAGAGGTAATAATTCATTGCAGCGAGTATATTCTGAAGCATGCCAGAAAATGTGACGAGATTGACATCCTAGCAATTATATATCACGAAGAAAATTGAACATAAGGCAGTATGTTCTAGGCCATTTTCAGGGCGAAATTGAATCCTGCCCCCACGTCGCCTCCTGGATCCTCTTCTACCCCTGCCGACGCCTCCTCCTCTTCCGTCTTCTTCTTGTCCTCCTCCCTCGTCTGATCCTCCTCCTTTGCTGCCCCCGTCTTCTTCGTCCCCTCTGCTCCCTCCACCTGATGCTCCACCCCTTTCTCCAGCTCCTCTGCTTCGGCCCCTGCCTGGGCGCCGAAACCATAAGGGCTAGATTGAATGTTAACATATTCATTGTTGAAGTATTATAAATGACAATTAACCACTAGCTTAACTATGCCAAAGAAGAAAAAAAAAATTAGTATCAAATTGTAAAAATAAATAATAAATAGGAACATTAACAAATAGGAACATACATTTATCCCCATTGATCTCTGTTCACTGAACATCTTCTTGTTTGCCTCAAATACAGTGTGCTTCCAACGACTGAAATCACCTTCTTCATCCTTGTAGCTGTACTGTATATTGCCCATCATTCTTTATATATAATCGGTTTTTTTTCTTTGCCCAATACGTAGATGCTGATATTTCTTGGCAAAAGAAATACAATTGTTCACAAGAAGTAAGAATAGGATAGATTTCTAAAATCCTGCCTATAACAAAACAGAGGGCTAAAAAAATCTTGCAGTCAAAAGTGGAAATCGTTCACTATGAATCTTTCGACAGAGATAATCGCAAACAAGAATCTCATAGACTGGGTAAAAAGAAGGCCAGGTGAATTCATAGTCCTTTGAAATCTCAGTGGGGGCATGGATCAAATTCACTATTGAATTTCTGGGATTTGAAAATGAAATGTGTAGGATATATATTTATATCACTTTTCGTTTTGTTGAAATCTCAATTTTGACGAGCTCTTGTTGAGATCTCAGTGGTTGCGTAAATCAATTACTTAACAAATTTTCTTATATGAAATGTGTAGGATATATATTTATATCATTTTTCGTTTTGTTGAAACCTCAATTTTGACGAGCTCTTGTTGAGATCTCAATGGTTGCATAAATCAATTACTTAACAAATTTTCTTAATATATATATATATATAACCAATTGCAGGGGTCATGTCCCCTGTTGACCTTAACGTGGCTTCGCCACTGCAGCCAAGACTCTGTGCTCTTTTCTCAAATGGAGTGATGGTGTCGTATAAAAAATAGACCTTCGAAACATTCTGGTTGTTGTTTTATAAATCCTTATTTTATCTTAGTTTGATCTTCTAATTTTAGGTAGGAACATCATTGTCAATTAAGGCATTCACATTTAAAGTCGAATATTGGAGATTCCAACAATTAATGTGTATTTGTCATTTGAAAAGTATATTGGGTGGGTTCTTAAAAGTAATAATTCATTGCAGCGGCTAGAGTATATTCTCAAGCATGCCACAAAATGTGAGGAGATAGACATCGTTTGTACACCTTCTGGCAATCATATATCACGAAGACAATAGAACATAGGGTAGCAAGTTCTGGGCCATTTTCAAGGAGAAATTGAACGCTGCCCTTAAGTTGCCCCCTGGCTCCTCTTCAACCCTGTTGACCGCTCCTCCTCTTCTGTCTTCTTCTTGTCCTTCTCCCCTATCTGATCTTCTTCCTCTGTTGCGCCCGTCTGGTACGCTCGAGTCTAGACGACTCCGTACGTGGATTTTAAATTTATAAGTTGAACCACTCGCAATAGTATGAATTAATTGTACTATAGTAAGGGTTATCGAACCACAAGGATTAGGGGGTTGATTTGAGTACTGGGATATTCAAAGGAATGTATTTAACTTAACTTAACAATAAAAACAAAAGTAAAGTTATAGAATTGAAGCTACAATGAATCTAGTGATGAAAACAAAGAAAATGGAAATTAATTTAAAAGAACTTAGGGTAATGATCGCGTCAAATCCTAAACCAATAAAATGCTTAAAGTCTATATGAATCTTCCTAACATGTATGATATGAGCGCATAATGAGCATCAACCATTACGACGACCTTTACATGAAAACACTTTTGTTAAGACGTAATAATAAAGCACATATTTTCACATTAAACAACTCCACGTAAAGATTAATCTATAATTGAAAAATGGTTACACTACAAAAGGTGTAGGGTGATGCTCCCTACCTTACTACTCTATAAAAAATCATAATAAGCAGACACAATATATGAAAACCCTAATTAGGCCATAATGATAAGATATCTAGTTTCACACCGATCACATCATGTAAAAGTTACATTATAATGGAAAAACGGTTTAGACTACCAAATGTGTGAAATGACCGGTGCTTCCTAGCATACCCTATAAGATAACTCTAACAAGTGAACATGCATTATGTCAAATAAAACAATTGCATAAGACATCGTTCTCTTTAAAAAAACATTGGTTTTATTCAAGAAATCAAGAAACTCATAGACAAGTGTTTTTTCATGAATAAAATAGATTGGAATATTGATAACAAAACCTTTTAGCATGAGTTTTGATATCCTCTAGTCTTATACAATCATCAAACATTTCAAGAAAATCTCAAGAACATCAAGAATACTTCATGGTTTTTGAAAAATATTTGATCAAACCCAAAGAAAGGGTTTTAGCTACATATGATTAAGCTAATCTAAGCATGAAGTCTAAGGAAAACAGTAAAGGAAACAAGATTAAAATGAACTAAAAACAACTATATTAATCTATGAAATTCGGATTACACAAAAGAAATGAAAAGGTAGAACAAAACCTAAGCTAGAGCTTAAAATTTAACAAATGAAGTTGCTCTCTGGATTTAAGCCCGAAAACGTACATCAAAGGAAATTAAAAACCTAAATCATAATCCTCATATTTATAGAAAATTGGATTTACAAAAAGTTTACAAGAGTTAATTTTAGCCAAGTATTCAGAGCTGGTCGCCGTCCATAGAACTCAACTTTTGATTTGGATCGCACAAAGATTTGGAAATATCTGGACCTTCTGGAAGATGCGAAGTTGATTGATCAAATATATGTCGATCGATCGAACTTCGATCGATCGATTTTATCATGTTTTGAAAATCGATCTATCGCATCTCGATTGATCAAAGTTGGGTTGACTGAAAGTCGATTGATCGAATTATTGGCTGTACAAATAATTGATCAATCAAAATGCCTTGGACGATTTTTATCTTTTCAGGATCAACCTTGAACTCTGAAAATGATCAATTTGCCCTTGATGTATTTTCAGGTCTAATTCAAGTGTTTTGAATTAGATTTCAATTAAGACCTGAAAATAAGACATAATACAAATTACAACAAAATGTTATATATACAACACAAATTAGGTCTAACAAATGCAAATTAAATGGTCTTGAATCGAATATTTAAGACTTATCATCGTCTCCTTCTTCCCCTCCACTCCCTCCTCCTGATGCTCCACCCCTTTCTCATGCTCTTCTACTCCAATCCTTGCGTGGGGCCGAAATCATAAGGGATAGATTGAATGTTAACACATTCGTTGTAGAAGTATTATAAATGTCAATTAACCGATAGCTTAACTATGAAAAAGAAGAAAAAACAAAAATTAGTTTCAAATTATAAAAATAAATAATAAATATATACATTAACAACTAGGAACATACATTTATCCTCCTTGATCTTTGTTCACTGAACATCTTCTTGATCACCTCTAATACCGTGTGCTTCCAAGGGTTGAAAATTTGAAATCACCATCTTCATCCTTGTATTCATATAATGTAGTTGTATCGTATATTTGTCCATCATTCTTTTATATGTGATCGGTATTTTTTTCATTGCCCAATACCTAGATGTCGGTATTTCTTGGCAAAAGAAATATAACCGATCACAAGAAGTAAGAATCAGATAGATTTCTAAAATATTGCCTATATCAGAACTGAGGACTGTTATAGTACTTAGATTTTGAAAAAGAAAAAGAAAAAAAAAGAAAAAGACATGCAGTCAAAGGTGGAAATCGCTCACTACGAATCTTTCAACAGAGATAATCACGAACAAGAATCTCATGAGATGGGCGAAAAAGAAGTTCAAGTGAATTCATAGTCCTTTGAAATCTTAGTGGGGGTGTAGATCAAATTGGCCATTGAATTTGTGGGATCAAATGTGGGTCCCATAAATCCAATGATGGATTTGAAATAAGATGTGTAGGATATATATTTATATCATTTCTCATTTTATTGAGATATCAATTTTGACGATCTCTTGTTGAGATCTCAGTGGGGACGTGAATTAATTACTTAATAAATTTTCTTATAAAATATATATTTTTTTAAAAACAATTATTGAGGAGACCCGGTTGGCCTTAACGTGGCTCCACCACTGATCCTATATCTGCACAATGTGATCGGCTGTTTTCTTTTTGCCAAGAAATACCCATATCTGAGCATTGGATGAAAAAATGAAATAGATTATATATCAAGGATGAAATGCGCATTTTAGGTACCGCAACTTTTTATCAACATCATTCAAATCCTTTGATGATGACGATTCTCTAGGCAAATGAGGCAACCCTTATTGAAGTCATCTCAAGAAGATTAAGTTGCAGAATTAATGTATGTTTAGATTTTCTTTATATTTATATTTCTTATTTAAGGTTTACAATTTCATTCTAATTGATTTTTTTTTTTCATATCAAATATAGTTAAACTGGCATATTAGCATTATTAATGATATTACAAAATCAAAGCACTTTATATTTAATCGAGCACTTGGGCAAGTGAGGGGTACAACAAGACGTAAACGCGTAGACAATGTATGACAAGTAGAAGGAGATGCATATGATATAGGACAAGTAGAAGGAGATGTGGATGATATGGAAGGAGGGGAAGGTTATGGAGAAGATGATGGGGAAAATGATGGGGGTATAGAAGGAGAGGAAGGTGATGGGGAAGATGATGGGATACGGAAAGAGGAGAAGATGATGGGGAAGATAATCACAATGTTCATGTTACCGTGATTAGATTCATAGGGATGATACATAAGGAGGTGTCCATGATGGAGAAAATGATGATCACAATGTCCATAGTGACCGTGATCAAATGCATATGGATGATATGTAAGGAGGTGTTCATGATTGGGAAATGATGGGGAAGTTGATGGGAAAAATAATGGGGAAAATGATGATCATAATGTCCATAATGACCGTGATAAGATTCATAGGGATGATACGGAAGGAGGTGTCCATGATGGGGAAGCTGATGGGGAAAATGATGATCACAATGTCTATAGTGACCGTGATTAGATTCATAGGGATGATATGGAAGAAAGTGTCGATGAAGAGGAAAATGATGATCACAATGTACATAGTGATCGTGATCATATTCATAGGGACGATACGGAAGGATGTGTCCATCATGGGAAAAATGATGTGGAAGCTGTTGGGAAAAAGGATGATCACAATGTCCATGACCCAGACGCACCTAGGGGAAGGTACAGTCTCAGAACTGGTGAGAGTGTTTAGTATGGAAAAGGGGTAAGAGATAGAAGAGTCAAAAGAGGCAAGAGGAGTGGCATAGGTGGATGCAGCTCTGTTCATCCAATGGCTCAAGAGGAATTTATCATGCCTTCCTTTGTGCTGCAAGCTTGGAATGTCTTGGAATTTAACATTGCGCCTAACAATGTCTTTGAATTTAACACTAGGTCTGCCAAATGTGTTGATGATGCAATTTCTTTCATGAAGCAATTCATTTCCAGTAGTCACTCGGCTTATTGATAAAGTCCATTAAGGTTGTTGTTTTGTGAATCTTTATTTTATTTTATTTTGATATTCTATCAAGTCATTCACATTTAAAGCTGAACATTAGAGATTCCAAGAATTGATGTCTATTCATCATTTGAAGAGTATATTGGGTGGCTTCTCAAGCATGCCAGAAAATGTGAGATAGACTTCGTTTGTACACCTTCCTGATAATCATATATCAAGAAGACAATTGAACATAGGGCAGTTTGTTCTGGGCCATTTTCAGGGCGAAATTGACCCCTGCCCCCACGTCGCCCCCCTGTCTCCTCTTCTACCCCTACCGACATGTCCTTCTGTTCTGTCTTCTTCCTGTCCTCCTCCCCCGTTTGATCCTCCTCCTTTGCTGCCCCCATCTCCTTCTTCTTCCCCTCCATTCTCTCCACCTGATGCACCACCCCTTTCTCCTGCTCCTCTGCTCAGGCCCCTGCCTGGGGCCGAAACCATATGAGCTAGATTGAATGTTAACACATTTGTTGTAAAAGTATTATAAATGACAATTAATCGCCAGCTTAACTATGAAAATGAAGAAGAAAAAACTAAATTAGTATCAAATTGTAAAAATAAATAATAAATATAAACATTAACAAATAGAAACATAAATCTATTCTCCTTGATCTTTGTTCACCGAACATCTTCTTCTTGCTCGCCTCCGATACCGTGAGATTCCAAGGACTGAAATCACCTTCTTTATCCTTGTATTCATATAATGTACATGTCCCGTATATTTGTTCTTCTTTCTTTATATGTGATTAGTTTTTTTCTTTGCCCAATACCTAAAAGTTTGTATTTCTTAGCAAAAGAAATATAACCGGTAACAAGTAAGAATCGGATAGATCTCTAAAATCCTACCTATATCAGAACTGAGGACTGTTATAGTACTTAGATTTTGAAAAAAAAAAAAACTTGCAGTCGAATGTGGAAATCACTCACTACGAATCTTTCGACAGAGATAATCGCGAACAAAAATTTCATGAGATGGGCGAAAAGAAGAGCAAGTAAATTCATAGTCTTTTGAAATCTCAGTGGGGACGAGCTTTGTTGAGATCTTAGTGGAGGGCGTGGATCAATTACTTAATAAATTTTCTTATGAAATATATATATTTTTTAAAACCAATTGTAGGGGTCACGGCTCCTGCTCTATGAGATTGTCCATTAATGGACACATCCTTCTCTATATGGACTTGAAGTAATGGACCCATCCTTTCTCTACGTGGGCCTGAAGTTTGATTCTCGTGCCCTGACACAACTTATCTGGTGTATCCATTGCCTGAGCTTTTTTTTTTCCTCCACGGCTCATTTTCAGCTCCATACGAACTTGATTTATTTTGGGCTGTAAACCAAATTCGGGCTGTAAGCTTTAAAAAATAAAAGTCTTGAATCTTTTCGAGAAAAAGATAGAAAAAGGGTTTCCAATTGGATTTGGCTTCAATTCAGATCCATTGAGGTTGGAACATATATTTCTCAATAGGACACGTGTTTCAATCAAATTAGGTTCAGTTTCAATTGCAATTGTGCCCAAATCGAAACTATCTCAATCATTATTTTTTGTTTCATAATATATTCGATTGTCAGCAAAAAGGATTAATAAAAAAATAAAAAAAGGAGTTGAAAGTCATAATTTTCACCTAATTCTAAAGTACATCGGGAGAGACGATGACCAACTTCTCCTCATTCATTTCTATCTTTTCTGTTCGTGGTCAAGATGTTTAGATGGTTCCATCAAGTAGTTATTAGGTAAGCTACTACGTAGATGGTTTTTGCTTGTTACTTTTTTTATTATTATTTTTGTGGTCAAGTAATTTAAAGAAGATAAAAAAAAAAGTGGATTAGGTTCATTAAGGAAAATTTTTAGCTCATCGAGAAAAGTAGTAATCTTGTGTGTAAAGGTATTAATTGTGAAGATATGTGAGAGGAGAGTTTGAGATCTACTTATTTATCAGTTAATAAAAAAAAAATTATTTAATAGATATCCTTATCTACCTATAACCTATGTCTCCATAAAAAGACCTATGTGATAGAATTTGACATATAGAAAGATGTTGTGGTAGCCCTGGCCCTGGCCCTGGCCCAAGCTGGGTAAGATCTGCCCAAAACTCAGGGTTCTAAGTCCAATCCGCTAACTGCAGTTTGGATTCATGGGCCATGGCTGACCCATTTTTGAACCAAGAACAACGGACTCAAGCCCTCCACCCAGAGCTTTCCATTGCTCATGTAGATTTACCCAATTAGCGAATCCGCATCTGTTGATAACTTTGTTAGTCAATTCTAGGGGTTAAAATTATGGGTCGCAATTCGGGTTTGGGACATGAGCTGGGTATAAAATTATATATAGGTCAATCATAATATGATTTATATAATCAAACGTGTCATTCTTTTCAATCTTAACATGTTAATTTCGTGTTGGGTTTATATCGAGTTCGTGAGTTATGTCAAAAGCTGTAAGCCCATATGTCGCTTGTTGGGTTTGGGTCGCATCAAGGTATGTGTATAAGACTATATAGGTCAACGTTAATCCGACCCATTTAATTAAACAGGTCTAACCTTCAACCGTAATCTACTAGTTTTGTGTTGAGTTCGTATCGGATTTGCGGGTTATATAAAAAATTGTCATTCATAGGTTAAAGGTTTAACTAAATTAGTATCTGATGATTTTTTAATTTTTGGATCCATAGTTAAGCCCTTAACAATTGGTATCAGAGTAGTCACCACGTCACTAAAGGGTCGACTTAAAGGCTGGTGAAATATTATGATCGATCTTAATGGTTAAGGGTTTAATAAAACTAGCATCTAACAATCATATAAGGCTTTTGAATCAATGGTTACACTACAAAAAACTCTACAATTAGCCGCGTGTCTACAGTACTTGTTACTGTAGACACGCGTCCAATTAGCCACGTGTATACAGTACACGTGGCTAGAAGGGGGCGCATCACAGTTGGCCGCGTGTAATTTATACACGCGGCCAGTTGGCCACGTGTATTTTTACACGCGGCTAATTGTTTTTATCAAATATATATTAATAAAAACAAATTTTATTAAATTTTGTATATGGCCGCGTGTATTTTTTACACGCGTCCAAGTAGCCACGTGTATTAAAATACACGTGGCTAATTGTTTTTATTAAATATATATATATATATATATATATATATATATATATATATATATATATATATATATTAATATATGTATATATACATATAATATAATTGGCCGCGTGGCCTAAAGCCACGCGGCCAGAATTCCTGAATATATGTTATATATATATATATTAATATATGTATATATACGTAAAATATAACTGGCCGCGTGGCTTTAGAATTCTGAATATATGTTATATATAACTGTATATATACATATATTAATATATATATATATATATATATATATATATATATATATATATATATATATATATATATATATATATGTATATATACGTATAATATAACTGGCCGCGTGGCTTTAGGCCACGCGGCCAGAATTTCTGTCTTCTGAAGGCAGTGGCGCGCGGGAATTGTCCCGCGCGCCACTGAACAAGAATTTCAAACGTTAAAAAAAAAAAAAAAACGTTAAATACACGTTCTCGATCTCTCTCTCTCTCTATCGCTCTCTCTCTCTCTCTCTCACGGTGTGTTCTCTCTCTCTCTCTCTCTCTCTCGCTCTCTCTCTTCTGTATCTCTCTCTCTCTCTTCTGTATCTCTCTCTCTCGCTCTCTCTCTCTTCTGTATCTCTCTCTCTCCGCTCTCTCTCTCTTCTGTATCTCTCTCTCTCTCGCGCCCTCTCTCTCTCTCGCTCTCTCTCTCTCTGTCTCTCTCTGTCTCTTTCTCTCTCTGTATCTCTCTCTCTGTCTCTCTCTCTCTCTCTATCTCTCTCTCTCTCTGTATCTCTATCTCTCTACTGAACTTGTTTGTGTTTTTTTTTTTTTTTTTTTTCAGTTATTATATTTTTTTTCCTCTAAAAATAAAGAATTAAATTAAAAATACAATCAATTATTTAAAAAATAATTCAATACAGATTTAAATTAAATAAAAATTATTTTTTAATTTTTTTTAAAAAAAAAACATATTGCCACGTGTATTAAAATACACGCGGCCAATTGTGCAGTTAGTGTCAACCGGACCCACCGCGTGTATTTACGTGGCCACTTGCACGCGGCCAACAGTTCGCCACGTGTACAGTGACCGTACACGTGGCGAACTGCAAGTGGCGAAAAACAATTTTTTTTGTAGTGTAATTAGGTAATACATTGATCCAAACATTGAGAATTATAGCTCTTGATTGTGGAATCAAACACTGTTCTTTTTCGTTTTTTATTCTTTTCAAAGAAGGGGAACCCAATTAGTTTAGCCTTAAAAATGAAAATTTTGAACTTGTAATATTAGAGCATGTTTCCCTGTAATAATCCTAACACCTGTTGAAAAGAAAGCATATTCAAGATTTTATGATCACCCATTCAGAACAAGAGCTACTACTAAGCAACTTCCCTGTTGACTTTGCTTGGAATCTCCTTTTTCATACCCCGAATTTCATGTGGCTGTGTGTGTGTTTCTTGCTGTCTGCCACAATATGTCCAATCCATTCGTGCAATATTGGAGGAGGCAAACGATAGTGGGAAGACAATGAGAGATTGAGAAATTGGGTTGGAAGGAAACACTTCAATTCTTTTAACTCGTTCTTTTTGCTCTTTAGAATACAAAACCATAGGAAGAAAGGGACAAAGAGAAACAATATTTGCCACAGTTTGTTGTTAGCAAATGTCAAGGGAGTTGCTTACTTCCTTTTTGTAAACTTGCACTCGAGGATGGGGTCCAAGACCTGACTTAATCGAATCTGAATTAGTGGAATTCATTTCCCATACATAATTCATAAAAAAGAAGTATCTAGTTTTCATCCAAATTGATTTAGAGAAAATTCTTCTAACTGTCTATGAATCCGGCCAACATGTATCCATAGAGCATTTGATTCTCACAACATTTTTAATATATAGAAGAAACAGTTCATGTGGCATGTGTCCTTAATATATGTGATACACATGGTTGAACGGTGCCAAATGCATGTGTGCGGGTGAGAGATATAATAATGACTGGTTGCCTAGTAGTTGGCAGCCCAACTGTGTGTGTATGTGTGAGTGGAGTAACGTCTGGAACATTACTCCACACTTCCAACATTTCATTTAAGTTGGTCTATTCTTCTTAGTTGCCTACTGTGAAGGGGTAGAACTAGAATATTAGGAGAGGGGAGGGGGACAAAATTAAAAAAATAAAAATAAAAATTTCGAAGGCAAAAATTAATTTTAGGGGGTCCATTTCATAAAAATACATAAAATTTAGAATAAATTTTCAAAATCTTGTGGCATTTCTAAAATTTTGTGGGAGCCCTGAACTCCAAAGGTCCCTTGGTTTCTCCCTTGCTTATAGTTTTATTAAAAAGGTGAAACATGAGAGAGGTTACTGATAAATTATGTACGTGAGTATGTAATCGAAAAGACACAAAATAGCATGCAGTCTCTTTTAGTCTGGTTTTCTGAGTGTGTAGTGATATTTAGACTGTGAATATATATTGTGGTATTGCTCTTGTAGCGTGCTCCCCACATAATAAATTGATGCCGACTCAAGAGCTAAATATGTGGAACAACTTCAGCCAAGTCCTATATTAGTGCAAAAGTGGTTCCGAACTTACGTTTCCGCTCTATTATATGTCTAAACATTGGAAATTAGGCAGATGATCACTATCCAAAGTTAAAATTTCCTTAACACAAAGTCAGCAAATTTGGACAGAGTAGTAGGAGTTGAGTTGAGTCGCATATTGCATTTACAAATTAAGGATAAGTCTGAATTGAGTGAAAAGGCCAGCCAAACGGAAAAGTGAAGAGAAAGAAGTTTCACGTGTAAAAAAAGGAGAAGCAAAGTGTACTCCTTTTCTATCTTCTATCTCATCTTGTACAGAAATTTCTACGACTTTCATCCCTGCTGCATAAAGATCCCTAGAAGTAAAAGTTTGGATTCCTTATTTCCTTAGGAAATTACTTAGAAAAGACTAGCAAAAGAAATGCCCTTTAAAGCTTTCATCTAGATTATTAGTATATATATATGTGGCTTGAAGCTGTCCTCTACTACTATCTTTATATTTCACGTGTGGAGACATTCTCAGTGCTTCTTAGTATTGCAAAAACTTTCTAGGAGAGATCCAATCATGTTAAAGGGTATCCCCAAGTCAAAAAGATCCCCACAAATTCGATGGTTCTTATCTTCTCAAGGGACAAATCATTTCGATTGCTTTAGCTTTCATCTAAATCGGACACGAAATATTATTTTAACGAAAGAGAAGAAATAAACTAAACAAACACATACAAAGAAACACCATATTTACACTTTTCATTCTAATTAGGGTTACGTTTACAGAGTTGTTGCAGTTTTTCACTATGATGAAGATATACTAATACAAAGGAGTTTAAAACATAATGAATATATACGCTACCAATAGGGCTACAAACCCAAAGGTAAAATATCGAAACTACTCTCTATATAAAATTATGGGCGGGGATCCGTATAGAGACCAAGCTCCGGCCACATAACACATCATGAAGTGTTTGTTAGAACAGACGACCTCATGAGGTAACGATATGAAGTGCCTGCAAGGAAAGGAAATTAAAGTTTAGCATAATAATTTGCCGAGCGGGCCGGCCGAAGATAGCTTCAATACTTAAATCAGTATAGCCAAGGAGGACAATTTAGAAAAGTGAAAGATATTGTCTAAGAGAATGAGATAAAAGTCCCTTTTTACTTAGTGTTCACTGCTTTTTTCGCCCCTCTGTCATAACCGCTAGTCATGTGGCACACTCTCATTGGAGTCTTCTTGTTGCTGCATTCTCTAGTCCTGTGACTTCCAAACAATCACCTCATGCTGACATGCTAAAAAGAGGGATCCGGCATGGTGTTTTGTGACTATACTCGGGTCAAGTCAATGAACTGAGCATCGGGCCGTCAGGCCCAATAGTGTAGAATTATTCGGAACTTCAAGCATATCCGAGAGTCCGATCTAGCCAACCTCATTTGTCAAAAGTAGAACAACACATCAATCATTTATGTCTAAATGTGAAACCTTTTATTAAAATCACATAAAAATCTATCCTTCTCCAAAAGGATTATTTCATGAATGACATAAGCAATGTCTCAGCAAAGCAAATGCCAAAGGGGCATGGAATTTGACAGCTCTAATTGGACATCATATCAGTACTGCTCAACTCCCCTTGTCAATGGTGATCAGCACAACGTCACGTGGAGGGATCCAACTGTGTTGAAACTTGGCAGCGCATGAGGGGCGGATGGGAATGGAGAGTGGGAGCGTAGGGGGGCATGTGTGAAGAGGATGGTTTTGTTGGGCAGCTGTCTTCTGTCATAGGACGCAAAGCACGTGACGGGCACGAGGGTCCCCCCGAATGTCTGTCTTCGATTCCTCCAAAATATTAAATGTAACAGCTCTCAGCCCCTTCCAATTTCTCCTCCTTTGGCTCCTATTATTATCAGTTGGTCGTCGGGAACATTAATTCTTGACAAGCTTCATACTGATAGGATATGAATTGCCTCTCAAATTTACATTAAATTACACAAAACTGCAACGATATTGTCGTTATTTCATGTACCCAAAGCGGCTCTTTTGGTCTTTCATTTGGGTTAGTATGTTGGCAATGGGTCCTGGATCTGGTGAGGGTGGGCTATCTCACAACAGCTACGCATATGATCAAACATCAAAACATCATGCTGAGAAAAAGGGATCAGAATTCTGTTCATTTCATTGTTCACACTAAATTTGTAAGATGTATATTGATATATACAAGCCTTAGGTAAACTTGCAATGAAAAGATGTTCAAGAGCTTATTATATATACACATGCATGTTAAGATTGTACTTGACCCATTTGTAATACTAAGATTATAACATACCACCACGCTCTGCGACCAACGTCTACGGCAGTCTATTCGATCGATACTGGCCTACATTTTATATATTTCAGCCTATAAATCGCTCCATCTATGACTCGTTCGACCACAAAGTCACAACTTATTCAATCTCATACTTAACGAGTTGCGTCCTATATATTTCACATTCGTTGTGATAGTTGGCTCTGATACCAAATGATACAAACTTTGGGTAGAATTCATTATTGAAAACCGACTTTCAAGGGGATGGTGTGCGCACATCATAAGAGCTTATAATACACATAATTAAGTCTATACTTAAGCCATATGTGAAACACTTACGATCGT
>JAJPGS010001050.1:0-30656 GCA_028654335.1 Alnus rubra | reverse complement strand
TGGTCCTTTTCTGACTTGCTTGCCTCAAGTTTTTGAGCCTTGGTGGACTTAATGTTTCATAAGCCAACTTGTTTTCTTTTTATGAGAAATGGCAATCTATGTCATGTGGCAACACTTTTGATGCCCAAATGTTGCAACACAGATTATCTATTTTGATCATGTTTCAAAAGTAATGTGAAAGGTTCTTTTAATGCATGATGCATCTCTGTCCCATTTTCAACCTCCCCTGCGGTTAAGACTCCCATTAACCACTCTTTCTCTCTTCCATTACAACTTTTTCATGCTACTGATAGGCTACATCGTTGCACGTCTAAAACAGTTGGCAACTTCCTCTGTCGTGTGTGATGAGGAAGGAGGTGGGCATGTGTTTCTTAAGTACCCATGTTGGGTAGTTTGCTTTGTTAGTGGTTTGTGAAGTAGGAGGGGTAAAGAAAGTTTATGTTTTTGTATTGTGGTATTCCTCCAGCCCTAAGTGGAGATTTGTATTGTGGTTACTCCCACCCGAAGTGGGGATTATCAGTTTATTTCTGTTGTATTCCATACACTCTGCCTGGGACCTATCAGCTACCTTCAACTTGAAATTTGTTTTTCTACGATCTTGTAGAGCGACCTGTTTGATCAAGTGGTTGCAGAATGTAGTCAACATCACCTTGAGCTTCAGTCCTTGATAAGGTAATCCTATTATCCCTTTCTGCTTCTAGGGGTTCCTTAGTTTGTTGCTTTATTCTATTTTCTATTTTCTTTTTAGGGAAAATATATATTAGCCCCCCAAACTACCACCCTTTCTCCGGATGGCACCCCGAACTACCAACACTTGCACTCCGACCCCCCAAACTACTACTTTCTGATTTTTTGGCCCCATCCGTCTTTTATACCGTTAATTATAACAGAAATTGGCCAAAAACCTGAAAATACCCTTCCTTTAACTGTGAGAATTTCAAAGTGTAGGAGGGGTATTTTCGGAATTCTGTTTAGAATTGACGGCATAAATGGACGATGGGGCCAAAAAATCAGAAAGTGGTAATTTGGGGGCCAGAATCTAAGCATTGGTAGTTTGGGAGGCCATCCGGAGAAATGGTGGTAGTTTGGGGACTAATATATATTTTTCCCTTCTTTTTATTTGGAAAATGCTGTTCCAATGTATTGTATAATCCGTCTCGTGTTTTGGGCTCAACATTTTTGTTTGTACATCTTTTATCCTACATGTAGTTTACCAGCTTTGAGGTCACCGTTCTGGAAATAAATCACCAAAATCCCCAGTAACAAATACCTCCTAAATAGCGTACTACTACTGCTGTCCTTTCTTGAAAAATGGCCCAGATGCTAATTTTTCTGCATTCTTTGCTCCCTAGAATCATGGCCGTGGATCCTTACTACCATCAAGTTCCTAGAACTCTAGATTTGAATGTCAAACCCAATTATAAAGTACTAAACTCAGGTCAAACATTGTCATGAAACACCCTTGCTTATCTCATAATGTCTTCCTTCTTCTATCAACTTTCAACTAGCAAATATATACATAGATTCAAATTATTGTATCTGCCCTGGTTCACAGTACAATAGGTTCAACTTTTCAACTGACTCTGGTTCACATTACATTTTGGTTGCTTTGATGAAATCTGAAAGGGAAACCATTTTATATCCAGTTTTTGTTTTGTCAGCCTATATGGTTTTTCAATCTTGAATTTATTGTATCTGCTCTCTTCTAAAACATAGTAGATCTTAAACAAAATTTATCTCAAATTTATTCCGTTTTGTAATTTCACCATTTATATTTCTGTATGCTCTTCAAATCAGACCACCCCTTTTTAGGTGTATGTTCCCTAAAATTCCCAAATTGTAATCACGATTGATATTAGCATATTGGCATAATGAAAAGTCTGGTTACTCAATTCAGTTGGAATTTATTTTTGGGAATTCCTTTCATACATTGACTATGGTTGCATCTCTCAACGTCTATATTGCCGTTTTTTATAGTGATACATAACATTAGTTTGGTTTTGTATGGCTCATATTGCACGACTTCATATTACCACAGAAAAATCCAGGAAGAAGGATTGGATGTCCAAACAACTAGAAATGCAGACCACTTTGGAGCTCTAATCCACACCTTCTTTAGTTCGCAATAAGCGATGTCTAGTGGCATACGTGTAAGTATTTCTTGCTTGTGATTGCGAAGAAAGTGCTTCTAGCTACCTCTTTTTTTGAAGGTTTATCATCTTCACCAGTTGTCATGGGTATTGTTTAATAAACATGCAGGTACAACAGAGCAGAAATTGTACGAAGTTTGATATGGAAGGTAGGGCCTGTGCTTCCTCAAGAAATTCAAGAGAAACTCAGTCACACAGAGGAAGATTATTTTAAGAAACATTCTACAGCTTTGCAAGCATACATGTCAAGACTTGACCTTGATTTGACTGTGGTAACCTCTCTCACTCTCTCACACACACAAACATAAGCACACACAAGTAGACAGTTTAAAGTTTCTACTCATGTGATTTCATGAGAAGGGTTACATATAAATGGTACAGTGTTGGAAGTATCCATAGTCTAATTACTTTTTTCATACAGCATGACTCTGCAGTTTCTATTGTGTTTGGCAGGATATGGTGCCACCCAAAGATCCCTACATTCAGGTTAGAGTCCTTGATGAGGTTGGTGTGGTACTCAGTGATGATAAGACAACCAATTTTGCTCGTCACTCAATGCACTTCCTTAAACGAACTGATGCTGAGCAATTCATCTCACGGGTGGGTTATCCGGTAACTCATTGACTCAAATTCTCATAGAAGAATGGTTTTTTTGGGATTCTTCTAATCTTCTTTCTTATTTCCTATGATTTACAGGGTTTGATGGAGGAGCTCAAAGGCTGACTTAACAACCTTATTTTCTATGTAGTCTTTTTCTTTTTATAAATAAATTAGAAATGTAGATAAGAGATTGATTGTGTTTAAGCATTGGTTAACTATATGAATGTGCCCCTTTTATTTTAATTTTTCAAATGTTCCGTGACAATCTTGCCAATGATATGGATACATGTCAAATTTTATTAGATATAATGTAATCATAAACTTACAAATCATTCCTCACCGTTAAAAAAAAACTAACGAGGGGGTGATTTGATAACTATGCATATCTTAAAGAATATTTGATACATTTTAAACTTTAGTGAGTGATTTGATAAAAGGTCAACTCATAATCAGCCTCGTTTTTAGGAACCCAGAATTTAGAATGCCATCAAATTGTGGCAGAGAACTCTACATCTCACAATATGAAGCTGAAAAAACCCATCCATAATACATTGTTTTGGGGAGCAGTAGCTAGTAGAAGTTAAAATAAAAGACAACTCCAATATTTTCCCCATTTTTTGCTATTTTTTTTTTTAATACTGATATTTTAAGTTGAAAGAAATCTCTGTTCTTCACAATTTTAATTTTGAGGGATGACAAAAAAGGAGTACACGTGAGGAGTAACTTCCGGATGATTTAGTTAACAAAAGAGTCCCTAGTATTTGTCTCAAAGGTGCTCGGTGGAAGGATATTAGGGAGACAAAGGATACCGGAGACCTTAGTGACTATACAAACTTTATGTAGAATTTATTCTTGAAAACCGACTTGTAAAGAGAATGAATTCAAGAGTTTATATGCACATGATTAAGATTACACGTAAGTTATGTAGAATACTTAGATCGTAAAAAATAATCACTATTTTGATCTTGAACTCGTTCTGCTAGTAAAAAAACAAAAAATAATGTGTAACAAATATATCAAATTTGAATCTGGAGTGGGATCGGAGTACCTCGAATCACTCATGGAAGTTAAGCACCTCGAATTGCTCTAGGAGATCGGACATCTCGAATCGTCCATTTCTATCCAAATTATATTAGTATTTTCTTTTATCAATTATGTTCTATCATTTCTTTATTTCAATTTCAATTTCTTCTTACAATTCTCAATCAAAACCCTAGAATTCCTTAACAGTAAATAAACCTGTTACATAAGGGCATGAATGGCCGTCAAAATAGGGTTGGTGAGTGCAGGCTTTCTTTGGTCCCCAGAGTTGGGGTTGTAAAATTAATAAAGAAAACTTATTGAGATGGGTCAGATCTATACAATGCTCCTATACTTGGCTTTTGGATAGTCAATAAGACATTGATAAAGCCATATGCATCACACCATTTACAGATAAAATTGATCGAGAATTGAATTAGTTTCTAGTATAGATCTTAACAAGCAGGGCCTTAGAGTCAAATAAAAGGTACATCTCTTTATAAATGGATATATAATATGAAAGAGAGCTGAAAGCAGAGAGAGAGAGAGAAAGACTGATGAAGAATAAAAGCTAAACCTTGACTATATTGAAGTGTGATAAACTGTATTACAATGGTATGCATTTATAGAGAGGCTAGGAGTAGTGAACAAGAAATCCTGGACTAAATAAGGGAATAAACCTTCAAAGAAACTAAATAAATCATAATAATGAAAATATTCTAACATATAGTATGCTAAAGAACCCGAGCTACAGCTTTCTGTTTCTACCACTGCCACTACTAGTGGCTCCTTTCATTGATCCTTCAGACACACAAGCATCTACAGCTGCTAAAATCCGGGCTTCAAATTTATGGCCTTTCATGGCAGCCCTTACTTTTCTAACTACTTGTTGCTTCATAACCTTTCGCTCTCCCGTTGAAAGATATTTACATTTATCCATTCCCTTGAGAAATCCAACCACAGTTTCACCTGAGCCTCCACTCACTCTTTCTAACTTCGCCAGCTTCTCCACCACTTGTAAAGAAAACATCCGTTCCAAGCAGGCTTTGTTTCCCAATTCGACAATATCCAAAAGACAGTGAACATTCACTTCCTGGGTTTTCATTGATTTGCTGTCAATGGAATGAACCAGCTTCTCTATGAGACCCATTTGAAAGATATGGTTTAAAACCAGGACCCCGCCACTGCCATACAGCATCTGGTGTACTGCTGTATAGGCTGCATCCTGCAACTCTGTAATGGTGCACTGCATCATCTTGACTAGCTCAGAAATAATATCATACTCTAGATATTTCTTAATGCAGGATTCTCCACCAGAGAAAGCTAGCTTCATTAATAAAAAGGCAGATTCAGATTTCATTGACTTTTGTTGAGAGTTTCCACACTGCAAAAGTTCCAAGAGTCTTCTAATGAGGGGGCTGTTTAAAATCATGTCTCTGATTTGTGGCTCCCCAGCTTTTTCAATGATTGGTATGAGGTCTTGCATAGCTTCTAATACCTGCTTGTAATTGCTGTCAAGTACCCTGTCGATGAGATCTTCAAAAGTTTGCGGCCTTGGTGAAAGGGGAACATTCTGATCTGATATAATGAATCTTTCCAAACGAAGCCTCACTTCCCATGGCAAAAGATTTAGATTAGCAGGTTGAAGAGACTCATTCGTTTGACGGCCTCCTAGCTCATAAAATGCCTTTAATGTGACAATAGCACGATGTTGTGCTACTTCAGTTCCATTCTCAAGAAGTTTGATAAGAGTTTTCTCGATTCCACAAGCAATCATTCTCTCAATCGCTTTTGACTTTCCAGATTTGGCCAACGACATCAATATTGTAAACATGCTCTCATGCCATTCCTCAGCATCAGGAGAGAGCAAATCAGCCAGTTGGTTAAAGGGGATACAGTGAAGAACCTTGTCAACTGTTTCTGCACTTCCAAATTCTGCGAGCTTTGCAAGGACAGTTGAAACATTAGTTTGGATCATGGGTTCCTCACAGTTTTCGAGTATAATTGCTAGCTTATCAACAGCACCAGTACTTTCAAGTGCTGGAAAGTAATTGCAATAATCACTTCCATTGAATATATTCGTGATGGCTTCTGCAGACACTGCAACCAGACTCTGTGAACCAGACGATATCAGGCCTTCGATTCTAGGTCCCAATATGCTACCAAAGCTTGCTCTGCTAGTTTCAAACTCAGATATGGTTTCGCTAGCCATTAGAGCCTGGATAATTGCTTCTAAGGTGATAACTGCTTGCTTTTCTTCTACAACACTCAGGAATATCTCTATCTTTTTCTCAGCAATTCTTTTGACACTCTCGTTCCCGAAAATAAGAAGCCAAGGGCAAATAAATGATGTTTCTTCATCTCCAGAATCATTTATTAGAAGCAAAACTGAATCATTTTTCTTGCTGTCAAGGTACAGCGAAACCATGTCGTGTACTTGATACAATGGATCTGTATCAGTTTTCATCAGCAAGGAGCCCTCAACAAGCTTGCTGACTATGAGAGGGAACAAGCTCTCCTGTCCAAGAACTGACCAAATGGCCTCCAAACAAGCTTCAGGTATATGTTCTGCCCATGAAAGAGCAGCAAGAGCTGTGAAGAGCTTTCTAGAGTCTGCAGTCATTGCTTCTAGACTGAACTCAAATGACCCGAAAATGGTTAGTGTGTTCTCAGTTTCTTTCTCATTTACATATGAGACAGGACCAGGTGCACATTTGGCAAAGGTGGATAAATTTCTGATAGCTTTCTCCCATTTCTCAGCTCTGATTTCTTTCCTGAGAGCCTTTCCCATGACAGCAACAGTAAGAGGGTGGTGGCCACAACGCTCAAGCAAGCTCTCTGCTACACTCTGAAACGAGAAAATCTTAGCAATCATAAGGCAAAATCAAAATTGTGAGAAATAAATCATAAAGACAAGAAATAGGAAAATGAGCACAGCACAAGCAGTTGGGATAAAATTCACTTTAGTTGGAAAATATTTTTTTGGTTTGTAGTCAAAAAGAGGGGAAAAGAAAGAAAAATGATCTGAATAGGGCAGTCGGAGGACACCCTCAAGGCATTTTACATGGGTGCTGGTTACCAAATAAATATAAATAAAATTTTGGTTTTTGAGGGCTTGTTGGGTTCTTTTTTCTTTTTGTGGGCTACTTTGGTTGTTCCTGTGTATACTTCCTGTATACTTAGGGGCGCCTTACGCTTTTTTAAATAAAACTTTTTTATTTATGAAAAAAAAAGATTATAAGTTAAGGCACCTAACTTCAAGTAAGAAGTTCATGTTCATATGACGTTTTTTATAAACATTTCCATGATTATAGAATATAGATAATACTAGCATTTTTTTTTTTTTTTTTATTTGATGCTACTGTTAAATCAATAATGGTATTTTGGCAAAGATAAATGGGGACCTATTAGATAGGTGGAGAGTTTTCAGCAGACGATGTTTACATGATCTTAACAAAAACTTATGAGACTTATGGTTCCCCAGCATGGTATGAGGGTCTGTATGTCTTTTAGGTCAGTAGTTTGAATCCTGGAGATCATTGTTTTAGAGATTACAACTATTCTACACACGCAAGTCCTGCAATGGCTGAGGGTTATAGGGCAGGCCAGCATGTGAGAGGGTGTTGGTTGCGCTATATACTAGTTTGCTCACAAGAACTAAATAAGTCTATGTTAGGCTCACACACTGGAAGAATATAGGAAACATAAGGGTTGATTCTTTTGCCTATTTGGCATATAAATTGATGGTGGCTGCACTGTCTAACATATTTGGGAGGAAAGAAATGAAAGAGTTTTCAGAAAGGAGAAAAAAAGAGGCTTATACCACTACAAATCTCAAATTGTGTCAGAGAAAGATAATGACACAGGAAAATCTCTGACTGCAACGATTTGGAAGATTCCTGAAGATATCTTCAAGACTTCAAGCAGTTTCTCTAGTGTGTATGCTAGTGGCTTGGTTTAGTGTTTCGTTTTTACTGTATTTGTTGCCATCATTTAGTGTCTACCTGGTTGCTTTGGCTGGGTAATGCCCCTTTGCATCTGTATTTTTTCATTGTTGATTAATTCTACTTACAAAAAAAAATTTGTGGAAGTTTGATAATAATTAAATGACTCAAATATGTTCTACATAACAATAACAAAATAGAAATCCGTGCTTGTGCTTGGGATCATCACAAAAAGTTGTAGACTGCTAATGATGTAAAACATATGAAGGTGTCTGAACTACATTCTGATGCCAATGGTTTGCTCATGTTTTCTTTAATGGCTTCATTCTTACCATGGTTTTTTTTTTCTCTCCTGAAATGCTGTTTAATACAAAATGGAGCCAATGAATATCCACTTTATGTCTGAAGAAGACCTATATAAAATCTGATGGGAGCAATCCAAAACAAAATATTCCTTTTCCAAAAAAAAAAAAAAAAAAAATCCAAAACAAAATCTTGCAATATAAGAAAAAAAGAAGAAGAATAGGGAGAGAGATTCATCTCGTACCGGCAACTCCTCCTCACTAAGGAGGCTGTAGTACACAAGGATCCCCTTGCTTATTTCCTTTATGTCATCTTTGCCTAACTCTATTTTCTCAGCTTCTGTAATTTCGTAGACAGCTTCATTTCTCGTTGTTACCAAGTATTTGCAATCATTATCATACAGCTTTGCAAATCGCATAACTATGTCCTGCTCCCACACATCATCAAGAAGGATCAAAATGCTTTTCCCGTACAAGGCTTCTTGAAGCAAGCAACATATATATTCAAGATCCCCAGGATTCTCATCCTTAATCTTCTTCCAAAATCCAATCTGCACCAGAAATTTACAAATTTTCTTGCTAAACGCTTCTGGTATTCATCCTTGTTTCCATCACAGGCAGCTCTACTACACCATTGCCCAAAGCCAAGTTCAACTGCTCCACCCACAAATTTAGCAGGCGGATCAGAAGCCACATGACGAGCCATACATGATTTTCCAATACCAGATAATCCGACAATAAGAATGACCTGTTGCGAACCCTCTTGTTCTAGTAAATTCCTTACGAAGTTACATTTACTAGATATAGGGTGCCCTTGTTCAGTAGTTATCTTTAATCGAGCTGGAATGTCTTGTGCAGTGGATTCTATTACCTTCTCAACATTTTGCACCAATCTTTGGGATTCCAGCCACCAGTTTAAGTCACCCCTGATATTATTTACTAGTTTCCCGAGAGGGTCCCCAGCCATAGAACTCCATACTATCTTAGCGAAGTTCTTAAACTTACTCCTTGACACAATCCTTCTTGCCTTCATGATATTTGGATGAAGCCGTTCTACCAGGGCATTTAAGCTTTGAATTTGATAATCAAATTGAGGGTTATGAAGCTTGTAGACATGCTTTTGCTTGACTCCGCGTGTCAATTTCTCGAGACCAGACACAAACTCCTCTAGGCTTTTGATTCTCTTTGGAGCTTCATCAAGATCCCTAGAGGCTTGTTCTAGTGCAACAACTGCCCCTACCATACTTGACACTATTTGTGTTGCTGAAGAAACAACTTGTAAAGTATCCATTGCTATAAGAACCAAAATGCTACCCATTTTTCCATATTTTCACTAATCAAGTAAATGTTCTCAAAACAATGATCAAAGTGATCCCAAGAAACCTTGATGGCCACACTAATTGATCCAATGTGAAACATATATGACATGATGATTAGTTGTGGATTGCAATTGCTCTACCAAAATTGAGAAGACATGTACTCACCCAGAAACTTGAAATCTCCAATCAATTATCCCATTTTGCAAAGATCAACACCCATCAACAACCATAAATCTCCAGAACAGAACCCACAACAATCAAACGCAAGTCTTCAAAATGCTTTAAAACTATCGATATCCACAACCATCCATTAAAAATCAAAACGCAGTTCTTTAAAATCCATTCATATAAGCAATCAAACCATCCATAAGGAGATCATTGAGCTCTTAATCTGCAAAACCATCAATTAAAACCAAAACCCAGTTCATTAAAATAGTTCGTCAATCATATTTCGAAACGATCCAAACCCAGCTACCAGAGCAGGAAATTGAAAAACTTTCTACGTTCAAGAAGAAAATGAGAACTAAACACGCATTAAAATTTAAAGCAAAAGCTAAAGAAAGACTGCCTTACCTTGAAGGCCTGGAGGGAAACTCAGAAAGCTGTGTAAATGGAAAAACTGCAGCTTTGAATATCATTTTCTTTGTCTATTTGATTAAAATCGAATGGCAGCAGATTTGGAAACAGAAAAGGCGAACACACTAGTCAACTGAAGGCAGCTTCAAAATGGTAATGTCAAAGTGGCAGCATTAACTGTGAATGATATTCGCACGTGAGAAGCCGTGCTAATAAGATGGTAGAAAACTTATTTTGAAATGTCTATTTCAACTCACTCCAAACAAAGTGTTAATGAAGTTGAGCAATTATGCATCTCTCATTTTCAACTAGAATAGCCAACTAAAATCATAAAAAAAAAAAAAAAAAAAGGAAAAAATACAATTTAACTCCCTAAACTACCAATTATTCTCCGAATAGCTCATCAAACTATCAAAGCTTGGACTCTAGCCCCCAAACTACCAAAACTTTTGAAAAATGCCTATTTTAACGAAGTATTCCACCCCAAAATACCATTGCCACGTATTATTTTTCAATTAAAAAATTCAAAAAAAAAAACTAAAAATAAAAATAAAAATTTAATTTCTATTTTTTTTAAAAATATTGTGATCAACCCGAGGACGTACTGTTTCTTTCCAGCATTGTCGTTGGGCATGATGCACACCTGCAGCTCGGCAAACTCGTCCCGCCTCTCCGAATGCAGACATGGCTAATTTCCTATTCTTCGAAGTCTATGATATTGATATTTAGAAGGTTATAAACGATTCCAATCTGAATTTTGTTTTGTTACAAACGATGAGCAAGTCTGTCATCATGTGGAAGACCTCGATCGGTTTCTGATGGAGAAATCAACGGTCATAAAGCTTGTTCGTTGATGTTCATATCTATTTTTCTCTCTATGATTTTTTGGCATTCAAAACGTTGGCCAATAGCTACTTGGAGCTCAAGGATTACAAGTTTTTTCTCTCAGGTGGATGATATTTTCTAGAGCGGGGCAAGCTTGAGCCTGGCCGAGACCAACGAGCTGATGATTGCGAATCGGAACTCACCGAGCCAGGCTATAAAATCGGTCATTACGGCGTTACAAACGGATGGTGACCGGAGGAGTGTCGGGAAGATCGGGTCGCGGTTGGAAAATAACGCCACCCCCAACACCCATCTTTTATTAAAAAATAATAATAATAAAATAACAAATAAGAAATAAATTTTAGTTTATTTATTTTGTTAATTTTTTAAAATTTTAAAATTTTTTAAATTTTTTTTTAAAATTTTCTATTTTTTTTTGAATATTTTTAATAGAAAAATGACACGTGACAGGGTATTATTGGGATATTTCGCTAAAAGTAGCATATTTTCAAAGGTTTTGGTAGTTTAGGGGGCCAAAGTCCAAGTCTGGCCCCTCAAACTACTAATGCTTGGACTCTGGCCCCCAAACTACCAACTCCTTTGAAATGTCACTCTGTTAGGTCTCCCCGTCATTTTGGATGGAAAACACACCAAGTGCTGTGCACGTGACTTAACAGGACACGAGCTCTCGAAAATGCCCTTAGGAAAAATTACAATTTAGCCCTCTAAACGGCCAGCCATTTTATGGATAGTGATCCCCGAACTACCAATGCTTGGACTCTGGCCGTCCAAACTACAAAAAGTTTCAAAAAAGCCCAATTTATCGAAATATACCTATAATATCCCTGCCACGTGTCATTTTTCAATTAAAAAATAATAAATTAAAAAAATTAAAATTTTATTTTTAAAATGAGAATAATCTCAGTTGATTACAATTTTATTTTACTTGTTTTTTTTTTTTGTTTTTTTGTTTTTTTTTTATCTTTTCTCGAAATAAAAATATGAACTCATTTTTTTTTTTTAAAAAAAATTAGATTTAACACAATGGATTCATTGCAGCCTTGGACAAATAAAGTTCTTTGCCATGCCAATGCTCTGTTGGTTTAGATGATTATTAGAGAAAGTGACGCCGGAAACTTACTATTATTTGCTCATCTTTTTTTCTTTGCATCTGAATATATTCAGATGATAGTGAATAAATGTACCTGCTGTGACTTGGTTTGGAATCGTGGTATTGTCTGTTGGTGGAGCATACTTGAAGAACATCTTGTCTTTCTCAACATTGGTTCGGCTGGTTCGTGCTTGGGAGGATCGCGTCGGAGTCGGTACATGTACACAAGGCATGAGTCGTCGATTATGCTACGCCACGTCGAAGAGATGCACCGGAAGCGCATGAGTGATTTGATGGGTAGTTGAGAAAAGATGTCGAACAACATGTCGGCAGGGAATTGGGCCCGCCCCCATGCTTGTTTGCTTGAGAGGCTATTGCCGGGCTAATACAATTTTCTGGCCTTAGGGGTGGTTGCGAGCCACCCAGAGGTGGTGCTAGGCACCTCTAGGGGTGGCTCGTGCAGGCCACCCCCAACACCAATTTATTTATTTATTTTTTAATTTTTTAAATTTTCAGAGCTGCTATTGTGGATAGATCTTGGCCATCCACCTTCACAATTTTGTTTTAGGTCGTTGGATTGATAAGGTTATAAACCAGTAGTAATTTATCGGTTAATAAATCCAAAAAATGTAATGCCCCATGTTTATGATATAATTTTGTCATAATCTAGTGTATATATCAACTATAATATGTAGTTTTTTTTTTTTTTTCCTACCATTTTAGATATATAAAAGCATAACTCTTTAGTCTATTTTATAAAAACCTTGAATAAATCGAATGAAAACGTAATTTGGATATCAAATTTTGGATAAAGATTTTCTTAAAATTAGTTGATAAATTCAATATGCAATATTTATTAAATAAAATTTGGGGGTAATTACATTTCCCCCCATAAACTACCAGCCGTTGTCAACTTGCCCTCATGAACTGACACCATCGACCAAAATAGAGCATCCAACTACCATCTTTACAGGTTTCCCCCCATCCGTCATTCAGACCTGTTAACTCCAACGGTCAAAGGGCCATGTGCGCTCACGTGCCACTAAGCAGATTTCCTTCCCATTTTGCCTTCAGCCTCTCGATTGTTTAATAAATCTGAACAAAAAAAAATGTTAAAAGAGAAACTCGAAGCTTCTTCACGTCATTTTCGTATCTCCCACTTCAACTCGAGACAACAGGAGTTCTTGAGGTGTCGACGTAAAGAGCAACAATGTCGTGTTCACTGAAGAGCGAAGCTACGTCTGGGGAGCCCTTGTGCCGATGTGGAGTACCTGCACCTTTGAAGACTTCCTTAACTGAGGACAACTTCGGCCGTTTGTTCTACCGGTTGTATTAACTTTGAGGTAAGCATTTTTTTCATAGATCTGTAACTTTTTAAAGATTTGGTTTCGGAAGTGATGAGTTCTTCTATTATATTTCGTAGATAATGGGTAATTTTTTTTTAGGGTTTAAAAGTTTAGATCTTAGATCCGGATGTTTGTTTTTGGAATTTTTCTTTTGTTGTTGTTGAGCTGTTTCTTGTTTTTGTCCGAGCTGCTTTTGGGTTTTTTTTTCGTTTGGTCGGTTTTTTGGCCCGATCTGTTTCTTCATCACATATTTTTTGTTTTTGGGTCAAGTCAAAAACATGCTATGTAATTCTATTTTATTGTGTACAATGAAGGTTTAAAGATAGTAGTTATGAGAAGTGAGTTCCTTCTTGTTTTGGTAGTTACGATTTTGCTTTTGTAGAGCTTTATTGGCCCCTTTGTCTGAATGTGTATAATGATGCAGGTGCTTGTATGAATATTTATGTCTGAATGTAATAATTTGTCATATCTCTTAACCACGGCAAGCATAAGAGATATGAAGTATGATCTTTGTGGTATAAAGATACTCAACATAGTGACATTATAGTCTAATGTTTATGCTATGTTGTTTATCAGTGAGTAGCCAACATTAATAGTGTAATGTAGCCTATAGCCTGTTAACTACCTAAACTTAACAAATATAACTTAGTCCAACATTAATAGTGTTAATTATGTTAGTAAAGTGGTACCAACTCTTAATTATAATTGGCCTTTTATTTAATGTTTTTTAACGTCGATAAACTAACTTGATTTTATGGTCTTTAATTTGAATAGGCTGGTCGCTCGTGTGGATTCTTCCGATGGAAAGATACTAACATGTGTGACCATGCCCAACGATTGTCCCTTCGTTTACAACACAGATTCACGACTCAGAACAAACAGATTATGGAATTGAATGCGAAGTTAGACATTGAAGCAATTCGATATGAGATGCAAGTGAAACAGTCGAAGACAAATATTCAACTTTTGACAATTTCCTGGGTTTTTTTTGGGGTCTTTGTAGCTGTGTTTTGGGGCAACTATTATGTTGCATGTAATGGACATTTGCATTACAAACGGCTACCATGAAAAAATGGTTTATGTAACTTTGTTTTCGATATGTAAGTTTGAAACTTTGTGGTGTATTGTGTATTGGTAAACTTTGTAATCAGTCGTGTATTGTTAAACTATGACTAGTAGTGTATTGGTAGACTTGTAATGACTAATGTGAATTATCAGGAAATGTTTGTAATGACTAATGTTCAAATTTGAATTCGGTTGATAGCTCAATGCCTTACTTTGTAATGCGTGTTGTATTGACTAATGTTAATGTTATTTGTAATGTTCAAATTTGAATTCGGTTGGTACCATACGGTAGTTCAATGCCCTACTTTGGTTAGGGTTGTCAGTTCATGGTGGCTTTTTGACAATTATAGCTAGTTCATGGGGGGAAAATGTCAAAAAATCGTACGATTAAATGACATGAAATTTGGTATTGGTGATTGTAAATTGATCAGTATTACACACAAAAGTTTGACAACTACAAACTGATTCAGTATTGCATGTTTATTTGGCCTGAATTCTCCAACAAACCTAAAGTACTATATTTCCAACCACAAGACCAACATAGTTCATCAATATATATTTACATGATACCTACACCAACTCCAAATTGATTAATTACATTCCTTGTACAACCAAAATTATTTGGACTCTCATTTCAAACAAACTTAAACAACAATATTGCCAACAATTGGCCATCCAATGGGTCATCAACCTCATCACCCTACAAACCCAAACACATGCACAACAATCCTGTCACCAACATCAACATCATGAAACCAACACCAACAAACTTAAACAACAATATTTCTAACAATAAAACACAACATAGGTCATCAACCTAGATTTCCTACAAACCCAAACACATGCACAACAATCATGTCACCAACACACTTAAACAACAATATTTCCAACAACAAAACACAACATAGGTCATCAACCTAGATTTCCTACAAACCCAAACACATGCACAACAATCCTGTCACCAACACACTTAAACAACAATATTTCCAACAACAAAACACAACATAGGTCATCAACCTAGATTTCCTACAAACCCAAACACATGCACAACAATCTTGTCACCAACACACTTAAACAACAATATTTCCAACAACAAAACACAACATAGGTCACCAAACAACCAAAGTACAACAATAATGTCAAACTGTCAAACTTAAACAACCATAATGTCAAACTGTCATACATAACCATAATGTCAAACTGTCACTTCATACATAACCAACACACCAAAATGTTCCCTGCTCTTTTCCAACCAAACTAAACACATACACAACAATTTTTTCAATATCCCATCAAGGCTGCCATATTAGTCTTTTCCCTTTGTCTTTGTTCTTGGCTTCCATGCGCTAGATACCCTTCTCAACAGTTGGTACCAGCACTCTTGCAGATCTCCTTGAAGGTTCCCGAATGAACATATGTTAAGGATATATACTTACATCAGCAAAGCTCCACTCCGTTGTAGTGCTTGTGGGTACACTTATTCACGATTTGCTTGGAGTGGACATCCTTTTCCTCCTAGGGCAAGTCCTAGCATTGTGGCCAACCGCCCTGCACTTTGAGCATCTCATGGTCACACCACCCTTTCTTATGCAATGTGGATTTCTTGGCTCATCAGGACCCTTTCTCCTTACCTTCTTGGGCCTGCCTGGGGTAGCTCTAACAATAGGTGGGTCCACCTCATCTTGGCCGGTTCTAACCCATTGGTCCTCACTTGGCACCGGGTATATCATTGGGTCGTAAGCCATTTTGTAATTCTGAACACTATAATATTGATGCAGGTACTGTTCAGGCTTGGAGGAATGATATAAGATGGCTGAGATGGCATGTGGGCATGGAATGCCAGTCATGTCCCACTGCCTGCACCACAACTACAGTGCATCAAGTCAACCACATATGAGCCATAACTGCACTCCACTTCATAGAGCCCCTCCCCAGCATAATGTGAAATGCACTCTGCAGTATCCTTTCCACACTGATCCAACTTTGCCAATATCTTTGGGCACCACTCCCCTACATACTCCCTTATTCCCTTATTCCCTGCCTCTTCTTCTGGTATCGCTTCATCAACTTCTTCCTAATCATCTCCAGCATGGTAATGATTGGCTTGTCTCGAGATTTGATGATGTAAGAGTTGAAGCACTCCCATAAGTTGTTCATGATCAAGTCGCACTTCGGGGTGATGTCAAAAAAAGCCCTAGCCCATGTATGGGGGTCAATCTTCTCCACATAAGCATGAGCAGCTGGACTCAATTTTTTCATAGCCTCCATTTCCCTTTGGAAACCATGAACAGTATATGCAGCAGCTGCTTTCCACAACTTGTCTTTTAACACCAGTCCTTTGTGCCCTTCCCCCCTAAAGTTGGCATACAAGTGTCTTATACATATGCGATGCGGTGCACTTGGTAGGACCGCCTCAAAGCTTGGTATCAACCCCTAGGCAAAAAAACAACAAAAGAAGACTAAATAAAAATAGAAAACAGAGTTTACACCATAAAAGTCAATGCACTAATGAAAGTGTATGAAAAGACAATAACTTAATATTCAAACTAAGCAAACAGACATACCTTTTGTCTGTCAGATATGAATGTCCATCCAGTAGAGCCGTTTGGGCCAAGGTCACCCACTAAAGTCTCTAGAAACCAGGACCAACTATCCTTGGTTTCAGCTTCAACCACAGCAATTGCAATGGGATAAATATTGTCATTCGGATCTCTTCCCACAGCAGCCAACAATTGACCCCCATAACGTCCTTAAGAAAGCAACCATCAACACCTATCACATGCCTACAAGCCTTCTTAAAACCCTTCTTGCATGTTGCCAAAGACATATACAACCTTTGAAAAGTAGGTGGGACATCTAAGGTAGGCCTCTCAACTTTCATCATCATTGTACTCCCTCGATTAAATTGCCTCACTGTTGCACAATAATCCCATAACCGCTTGTACTGATCCTTGTGCTTACCTTCTATCTGTTGTTTAGCCTTCAGCTTAGCCCTGTACAGTTGTCTGGTAGTGACATCCACATTCCATCTCCTTTTTACATCAGCAGATAGAGCTGCAAGTGGATAGTTTGGCTGTGTCTTAAATTTATGGACCATTCTATTTGCAATCCAACTAGACGTTACAATCGAAGACTTGTAACATCGTGTACACTGGTGCTTAGGGTTCAGTGACTTAAGCATAAAAGTCATCTCACCTGTTACCAGTGCGCCATAAACCCTCTAAGGACAACCCTTGTCCCTACTCCTACACACTCCAATCACACGGTCACTATCATTTTTTGTGAACACAACATCCTTCCCCCTAAACAAATTGTATTCCCTCACAGCTTTCCTGAACTGTGCAGCCGATTCAAATGTCATACCAACATCCAATTGTGGGTCTTCCATGTCCACATCCTCAAACTGATAAGTCTTACTAACACAGTTAGCCCTATTAGTCACTTCATATTCCTCATCACTTTTAGGGGGAGTAATCAAGATATCACTTCTAGCCAAAGAAGAGGATACCTCATCCTCTTCTACATCATCCAACAACTGGCCATCCAAAGTAGCCGGAACACTTGAGCCACCAACATCAGTGGTCTCTGGTTGAGCTGCCTTTTCATTTCCACCCTCCTCATCACCATCCTCATCATGGCAACTCGCCACATCACTATCTCCACCATCCTCCTCATTAGAATCACCCTCATCAGAATCAGAAAGAAAATCACCATCAGCTTCTGGTTCATCAGCCCCATCCCATACATCGTCATCATCACTCATCAATGACCTCCAGTATGGGTCATTTATAACCTCCATTCTCATTTCCTCATCACCCTCTCCCACATCTGAGCCTACTTCCTCACCATCAATTGAAAAAGAAACAGTGTACAGTAGTACAAGTTTATGACCTAAATGGACCTTAGCCATTCTGATGACATCCGCATCAGAAGTTAATAAGACCAACCCATCATCTAGATCTCTATTGGGTTCTTGATAGTAAATCAGGTCACCTGGTTGGTATCCAAACTTCCTCGCCACCGTTTCAATCTCAAAAAAAGAGAGACGATCCAGGTCATAGGACTCTTCGTATAACCCTATATCCCCTCCAACATATATGCACTTGTGTCGCCTATCAAACCGGCCCCCATGATGAACCCTAAAAATTACGTCGTTGCTTGCCATTTTATATGTAACACTAAGTCAAAAAGAACAAACATTTTTATTTGGTTAGACATAAAGGATGGACAGTATGGATATACTATACTATACTACACTTTACAATACTATAGTTTTCTTTTCTTTGGTAAGTGACACTTAACTATACTATACTGTTAATCCAAAAAATAAGCAACTAAGCAACTAATGTGAAGTATATACAATAGAAGTGACAAGCAAAAATAAATCAAGCAAAGTGAAAAGACAAGAAAGCATTAAAAGGTTTTTGTTTTTTTAAAACAGTACTCAATATTCCAAACAAAAAGTTCCCTACGTATTGACTTGAATTGAGTTTTAAATAAACACTACTAACTCTACTTCACATTATAATAAGATTCTCAAATTACAGGTGTATGAGGAATTAGTGGTTTCAAAATTTAAGTTAGATCTGATAATAGGGGCAGTATGGATTTGCATTTGAATAATTTGTTTGATAGATTCCAAGAGCAATTCAGGAACACTTCATGGAAATGAAAAAAAAAAAAAAAAACACCTAACAAACAAATGAGAACAAAGGGGACCATTTAATTGTTACAAGTAGTACCATTTATGCATCTTTTTTCTTTTTTAAAAAAAAGTTGGTTTAATTCGATGCACTCAACCATACCGTCATCATATGGCAAAAATAAAACAGTTGTTTGAAACAACTAGAATTATAATCTTGATTCTCCTAAAAAATTAAAACAAACTTGGAACAACTTCATCAGTAAATAAAACTTCAATGAATTACTTGAACAAACCAAAATATTGAATTTGGAAATAGTAAACTCAATCGTTCAGTGTCCATATACTGTCATTCGGAGTAAGATGTGAGGATTTGAATTACACAACATATTTATTAAATTCAGTCTGTTGGTGTGATCCATCATATATACCTTTTCTCTTCCTCGTTTTTTATTTTTATTTTAATGATAACATTTATAATTTGCTCGTTCCTTATCAAATCTAACATTCGTTAGAGTACTTCAAATAAAGCTTCAAGATTGTAAGCTCCAGTAACAAACACCGACAAAGGGGCGACCACCGCGGGACCACTTCAGGGGAAAAAATTCAAAAACCCAACACACGAAGGGAAAAAGTAATGGGACCATTTCAGATGGGGACCACTTCAGGAAAGAACGAAAAAAAAAGGCAACAAAAACAAACCAAAACAAACACCGACAAAGGGCCGACCACCGCGGGACCACTTCAGACAAAAAAGAAACCAATAAACAAGTAAAAGATCAAATCCCGAGTAGCAGAACTATGGGTACCACCAACAAATAACAGGAAAAAAAGAAATCAACAACTTTGATGTTATAACGATATTGAAAACAAAAGAATAAGGGAAAAATACAAAAAAGCCCCCCAAACTACCATCGATTCTCCGGATGGCACCCCAAACTACCAAAGCTTGGATTCCGGCCCCCCAAATTACTTGACCCTTGTATTTTGGCCCCATTCGTCAGATTCGGTCGTCCAACTGGACGGAAACCGAGTCACGTCCGAGTCACGTGACTCATTTTTCCAAAAAACCCGAGTTTACCCCCTCCCCACGGACTGAAATTCCGAACATAGCCTTCGGTCCTTTAACTGATTAACTAAGAAAATCATAAATAAAAATATGGTTTATTACGATTATGCCATTCAGTAAAAATAGGATTCAAGATTCCCAAATCCTAGGGTTTGCTTCATTTCTCACGCTGCTCACGCTCACTCACGCCGCTCACCGCTCACTCACGCCGCTCACGCCACTTATCACGCCGCTGCTCACGCCATTCCTAAGTTGGTCGACACTGTCGAAGGGGAGGAGACGGGTGTTTGCCGAATCTCTTCCGAACGTGGCCTTCGGTCCTTTAACTCATTAACTGAGAAAATCTCTTCCGAATATTGTATGTAAGTACCCACTGCCTAAATGCCGACACCCGACACCTTATTTATATTTCATGGAAAACGATGGGCATTTGTTTGTTTATTGCAATCTAGGATCGAAATTTGGACTTGTTGGACCTACCACACTTTATGATTCTTGTTTGTATATTGGGAGCCGACCATTTTTGCATATGATTCGTTTGTTTAGCTGGTCCCATTTTTTATTTGGTCCCAATTGAATTAAGAAAATTGTTTTTAGGGTTTTGTGGTTCCCTAAGAGACAGTCGTGGGTCAGTTGTCCACTGTCCACTGTCTCCTTGTCCACACTTTCTTGTCCCCTTGATTGAAAATTGACTTTTGTAAATGCGAAAATAATTGGTCAGTTGTTATGGGCTTGTGATTGAAAATGGAGCATGTTTTTACGAACACTGTTGGTTCCTTAAAATCTGTACACACACTCTTGGTTTCCTTAAAATAAGTTTGCTTGTATTTTATGAAATTGGGTTGAATGGCTGATATCTAGTCTAGGATACCTGATTTGAATTTTTTTACCAAAACAGTGAACACATGGGAAAAAACAAAAAAGAGGAAAAAAGACTTAGGAAAAAAAAATCATAATAAATAAAATAATAATAACTCAATGTGTTTTATTTAGAATAGTTTGAAAAATATCTTGTCACCCACATGTGCACATCATTTCACTTGATATTCAATTTGCTTGTTTCTTTATTTATTATGTTTTGTTATGAAGATGGCTACACGAGAGTTCGTATTTGAGGTGCATTATGGAGGTCATATAGATAGGAGGTTCATGAATTCATATGTTGGGGGAGATGTTGATGTGTACACGACGGATGTCATTCCACATGATAGGGTGTCATTTTCAGTTGTAGAGGATATTGCTAAAAGATATGGGTACAAATCCGGGGACTTGATTTATTACTTACTGCCGGGGTGTACTCTTCGAAATGGGTTGAAATTAATCACATCGAACTTTGATGTAAATGAAATGGTTCAAGCCCACTTGGGTCTACCAATTGTTGAGTTTTACATCAACTCATTTAGTGGGTCCATACCTGACATTGATGAGGGTAATGATGAAGATGATAATGATAATGACGATGATGATGATGAGAGGGGGTATTCTAGGATCGAGCGTGACGATCCATATTGGGAAGAGGTAAATGAACCGGATCTGTTTGTGGATAATGATGATGTTCATGATGATGTTCCTGGGCCATCTATGGGGAGGGGGGGCGAAGAGAGCGATGAAAGTGATGAGGGTGAAGAGGAAGGTGATGAAGACGAAGGTAGGGGAGTCGACCATACTAATAGTGGATTTGATTATGATGAAGATGCAAACTCAGACATGCCACGCAGTAACATTCTTACATCTCCTCCCAGAAGTGATGATGAGTATGAGGTGACCTCCCAGAGTCAGAGGAGACATGTGACAGAGCCTTCTGAGTTCCAAACGGCTGACATGGGTAACACAGAGTTTGTGGTGGGTCAAAAAATTTCGTCAATCCAGGTTTTCAGAAATGCAGTTAGAGAGACTAATGTAAACATGGGGAAGGATGTAAAGTTTAGGAGGAATTACCTTGCGAAATGTATAGTGGTATGCAGGGATACGCGTTGCAAATATAGGATTTATGGGCGCAAGTGAAAGGATGAGGAATCCTTTGAAGTTCGATCAGTTCAGTCAATACACAATTGTAGGAGGAAACACAGTAATTCTATTTTGAAATCGTCTTGGATTGCAGATAAGTTGATTGAGAAGTTCAGAGCACAACCCAGCATGCCTGTAAAGGCAATGGTAGAGACAGTGAAAGAAAGATGGGGTGTAGATGTGAAGGACCATAGGTTGTATCGGGCTCGAAGACTTGCAAAAGACAAGATACGTGGCAGTGTGAACGACCAGTACAAGAAGTTGTGGGACTTTTGTGAGACAATCAGGAGAACAAATATTGGCAGTTGCGTAATGATGAAAATAGAGAGGCCATTACCCGATAAGCCCGCAAAATTTCAAAGGTTGTACTTCTCCTTAGCCGCCATGAAAAGCGGTTTTCTTGCTGGTTGTAGGCCCATCATTGGGTTGGATGGGTGCTTCTTGAAAGGTCCGCATAAGGGCCAACTTTTGGCTGCCATTTCGAGGGATGCAAATAATCAGATGTATCCAGTGGCTTTTGCAGTGGTAGAAGCAGAAGTCAAAGACAGTTGGACTTGGTTTTTAGAGACTTTGCTATCGGATCTTGGCGCCCCCCCCTCGCAGAGGGATGGACATTTATTTCTGATCGTCAGAAGGTAAAGTAACATACATATTCCTGTAATCAATTGGTCAATTCTTTTTTTATGATACAATCAATGTTATGTCTGACATCTTAATTTTACTTTGCGCAGGGTCTGGTCCCGAGTTTGGAAGTGGTGGCTCCCGGTGCTGAGCATCGGATTTGTTGTAGACATTTGTATGCAAACTACAGAGATGTAGGTCACAGAGGTTTGGCATTGAAGGAGAAGCTCTGGAGCGCGGCTGCCGCTTACACAGAGGCTGAGTGGTCTATACAAATGGACGAACTAAAGCGGATAAGTCCGGATGCGTATGATTACCTGTCCAAGATTGACCCAAGTACATGGACAAGGGCTTGGTTCAGTACCTTCCCTAAGTGCGATTTAGTTGTGAACAACCTCTCAGAATGTTTCAATGCTTGGATTGTGAAACAACGTGATCTACCAATAATATCGTTGATGGAAATGTTGAGAATAAAATTGATGAAAGAGATACCAAAAAAGCGAGAAGGCATTACAAAAATGGATGCAGAATTTGTCCAAAAATTTTGGAACGGTTAGATGAACTCTCACAAGATGCTTCTCATTGCAATGGCGTGTATGCTGGGATGGGTTTTTGAAGTGACAGACAAGCAGAAACAACATGTGGTTAACTTGGTTAGAAGAACATGTGGGTGTAGACAATGGGACATGACGGGAATCCCATGTGCACACTCAATATGTGCAATATGGAAAGATAGTGCAGACCCTGTTGATTATGTTTCTGATTGGTATACTGTGGATATGCTGAAAAAGGCATATGAACATGTCGTGTATCCCATGCCTAGTGAAGAACAGTGGACTAAGACAAATGGCGTGCATGTAGACCACAGTGGTTAGAATACAACCTGGAAGGCCGAGAGTAGTGAGGACCAGAGGACCAGAGGAGCCCAAAAATCAATACAGGATAAGGAAGGGTGGGGTTACTATGAGATGTTCCAGATGTAGGGGTACTGGACACAACCTAAGAACATGTCCCGCATAAGAATAGAAGCAGTTAATTATAGAGGACCTCGTAGGAGTGAGGTAAATTCCTTTGACAGTTTTAGGGTTTATTTCTTGGTATTCAATGAGATGCTTAATTATTATGTTGACATTTGTTTTTTTAATGTGGTAGGTGCAATCTACTGAACCGAATCACCATTCTACAGTTGATTCTGAACCGGTAACTTTTTCATGTCATAACTTTTTCATGTCATAAGTTTTTCATGTCATAACTTTTCTATCATTTACATTACATTTTGCAGCCCTCAATTGTCCATCACACCCCACAAACCACTGTTGCATCATCGTCTAGAGGAAGGGGTAAGGGAAGGGGTAGGGTAGAGGTAGAGGTAGAGGAACTGGTCAATCACAGCCACAGCCACAGCCACAACCACACACATACTCTGCATCAGCTGCAGCCTTCGCCTCATGCCAATGCTTGGGTGAGTACTGGCAACACCCATAATTTTGTTTATTTATTGTTAACCCCACCTAAACTTATTGTTAACTTATTGTCTTGACAGTTTCCAAGTACCGTCAACACGGTCCGGGGGTATGGACCGCATTCACAGTCACAGCCTCGGACCCATGCCAATGTTATTGTGAGCACTCTTCTATAATAGTAACTTTTACTTATATTGCATTATGTTCAAAACTTTTACTGTGTCTCTACAGTCTCAAGGAACTGTGAACACAGTAAGGATGTATGGACCCTCGTCAGTACAGCCGCATTCTCAGTCACAGCCTCAGCCTCAGACTAATGCTTTTGTAAGCCCTCAATCCACCGTTCTTTTATATCTGTTGTTTTTTTATGACAGTTTTGGTATAACCTAATTAACAACATTTTGCAGTCTCATGGTAATGTCAACAGTTAGATTATATGGACCCCCTACACCATCACAGTCACAGCCAACAACTATTGTGAGCAATCAAAACACTCGTTCTCTAAGTTTTGAATTTTATTTAAATTTTTAACTCACATTTTTTATTTAATTTAAATTTACAGTTTCAAGGTACTGTCAACACTGTCAGATTGTATGGACCCCCTACACCATTAGGGAACTCTCAGCCAGGAGGGTCTACTTAAACAGTGTCTTCTCAGCCAACCCAATTTCATCAAAGCCTGTTACTAGAGGTCAAAATTATTCAACAGTGGAGAAGGCAATTGGCGTACTTGAGGCCAATCAGAGAAAGAGGAAGAAGCCGGAATGGCAAAAAATTAGGGTGGTTTTGTTGGATAAACAATTTATGGATGTGTTTGGATGTGTTATTGTAGAAATGTTTTGATGACAAGCAAGTGCTGTTTTGATGATACATGTGAAGGATATGTTTGGATGTAATTGATTAGACAAACATGTATAATTATGTAATTGTGTTGATGACTTAGATGATGGATGTATTTGAACCTAATTTTAAAAGTAGGTGTTTAGGTGTTGTTTTGATGATTTGGATGATGCCTAAATGTTTGGATGTAAGTAACTCTTTGACAAGCAGGTGTTGTTTTTATGACTTGGGTGATTGTTATGGTGGGTTGTAAAGATAGATAGATATTGAGCACTTTTCATTGAGCAGGTGTTGTGTACACATTACTAAACCCTAAACATTATTAATTGTGAAAGTGGATTTTTGGTCAATATTGAAATTTTTGGTCAAGTAACAGTTATTCGATTAGGATGTGGGCAGAATATTGGAAAAGAGTCTATGATTGAGTTTTTGTGTTATTGAGCATTTTTAAGGCAAATTTAATGGGGAAAAAATTGATTGAGGTTGGTTTAAAATGCAGTGGAAGCCCTTGGTGAAATACATGCATAACATCCAAAATGAAAACATACAATTGAACTTTTTTTCACAACTGTCAATTTAACATCAACTTAGTACTTCTAGGTCCGCTATAATTAATAAAATAAATGCCTAACACCAAAATGCCAACTAACAACGCAACCCTAAACATCTTCCCGTTATTTGGCCATTATTCTGGCCCAACCCTAACTCTTGACGTAGTTTATCGGCATGTTCCTTGCATTTTTTATCAATCAAATCATCGACTCTGTCCTTCTCAGAAAGCCTTCTCTCCTCCATTCCTTTCAAATATTTCATTAATCCTCCTCGTATGCGGTCATTTTATTATCAGCCCAAACAAAATAATCACAATCGCCAGCTTTCTGCATTAAAAAATCAAAAAATGCATAAACTACTAACGATGAAATATAACACAAAGCTACTTTCAGAAAGAAATTACCTTATAGTTAATACATCCGTACCACTTCCTGCTGGGATTGGACGAGGTCCAAGAGTACCTCACTCGTGCAGGTACTCCACATTTACATAATGGCGGACCACTTGATAAGTCACTCGTTGTAGACATTTACGCGTACCTACATTAGAAAGCACATGACAATCAATCAAATCTTATATCACTCATAATAAATTCTATAACATACCGAAAATGGCTTGCAATAAGAATGTTTTACTGCACGTAACAGAGTAGTTCATAGTGTATTCGAAGTGTTTGAACATTTGTTGGGCAAGGACAAGTTGGTCAACCCTGTTGAAACGGATCAAATTAACTGCTAAAAGATGACAAATTAAAGAGGTAAAGTCAGTGGTAAATCTGAGGGGTGAGCTCAGGAATATCTGCTCATTATGTCCATATCAGTAACCTGTCCTTAACTAAGCCAGGCCTCTGGTTATTGGTCCTATAATGAGAGTGGTCTAGCATGAGCTACAGTTGGACTGAACTAAGAATGGGAGTTTAGGAGAGCATTGGTAAGTGGGTTCTTGTTTTATGTGTTCTGGGTGCGGGAGGTGAGGTGCTGAAAGGCTCAGCGCTTGTGAGTTTCCAGCATCTACAACTTTGGGACTCAAATTCGGAACTGGCGGCATATCAGCGGCTTTTGACCCATTCGCGCATATGGTGAGGGATTCTTTCATAACAGCTGAAAGGGACTTAGATGGCCGCTGCTCATAGACTTCATAGGTACAAAAATTCTACATCATCTCTCTATCATTATTAGTAATAAATTCAATTCAACTCGGTAGTTCACAAATTCAAGCAAAAAAATAATAAATTGCAAAATATACCATTTAGGCATTTCATCAAACACCCACTATGACACACATGGTTTGCTCTAAATTTCAGTTAACTACCCTTATTTTCAAGGCATAAATTCAAGCAACAAACAGAAAAAATAAAAAATAAAAACATTTAGGCATTTCATCAAGCACCACTAAGCACATGGTTTGCTCAAATTCATATCGTTTAAACCCTTTACAGAAACAACAAGATTGAATGGCTTACTGGGGATTGGGGCAGTTGCTGGATTTGTCAGCGGAGGAGCAACGATGCTGTAAGCTGAGTCTAGCTTTGTCGGCGGTGGAGAAACGGATGCTGGAACGACGGGAAACACCAAACAAGCGAGTTCGATACTGCTGCTACAGCAAGTTCGATCTGGGACTGCGATGTATCTGAGCCCTAACGTGCGTGCGACTCTTTCTTCTCCTGTATTGCGAAAATTTTGGGAAAAAAGAGACAACAGAGCATGTTCGGAATTTCGGTCTGTGGGGGGGGGGTAAGGGTTTTTTGGAAAAATGATCACGTGACTCGCACGTGACTCGGTTTCCGTCAGTTAGACGGCCGAATCTGACGGATGGGGCCAAATACAAGGGTAAGTAATTTGGGGGGCCGGAATCCAAGCTTTGGTAGTTTGGGGTGCCATCCGGAGAATCGATGGTAGTTTGGGGGGCTTTTTTGTATTTTTCCCAAAGATAAATAAAATACTTAAATGCTGAAAATCTCGAGTGATTCTCGCTTGTAGCAGATATTGGGTTTGAGACAGATTGATGTTCGAAGATCGCGTTTTCAGGGTTTTGAGTGCGGCAGTGAAGTGTGTGGCTGTTCATCCAAACGAGAGTGAAGTGTGCGGCGGCACATGCTCCATTAGGTTAGTTTGGACATTCAAACATGGGGGACGGGGCATTAAAGGTATTCCACATGTAAAACTAAGGGTATATGCGTAATCAATTAGTGGAATTTTTAAATTCAGCCGGTTTTTTATAAGGGTATATTCGTCTTTAAGCCAGACCGAGGCTGAGGGCAAAATGGGAAGGAAATTCGGCTTAGTGGGCACGTGAGGCGCATGGCCTTTGACTGTTGGAGTTAACGGGTCTGACTGACGGATGAGGGAAAAACTTGTAAAGTGGTAGTTGGATGCTCTTTTTGGTCGAGGTGTCAATTCATGGGGGTAAGTTGACAACGGCTGGTAGTTATGGGGGAAATGTAATTACCTAAATTTGTTTTAGAATGATTTGTTGACTCGTTAATATGACAAAGTCAGTTAATATTTTTAACGTACAAAAAGAGTGATTTATGAAAATTTTTTTTTTTTCTTTTTAAAAAAAAAGAGTTCATATTTTTATTTCGAGAAAAGATTAAAAAAAAAAGCAAAATAAAATTTTAATCAACTGAGATTATTCTCAATTTAAAAAATAAAATTTTAGTTTTTAATTTTTTAATTTTTTTAAATTTAATTTTTATTTTAATTGAAAAATGACACATGACAGGGGTATTATAGACATATTTCGACAAATTGAACCTTTTTGAAACTTTTTGGTAGTTTGGTGGGCTAACATTGATAGTTTGGAAGGCTATCCATAAAATGGCTGGCAGTTTGTGGTGCTAAATTGTAATTTTCTCTAAGGGCATTTTCGAAAGTTTTTGTCATGTTAAGTCATGTGCACGGACGTGTGTTTCCACCCAAAATGACGGGGAGCTAATGGAGTGGCTTTTCAAAGGAGTTGGTAGTTTGGAAGGCCAGAGTCTAAGTCTTGGTAGTTCGGGGGCCATCCGTAGAATGGCCGTAGTTTAGAGGGCTAAATTGTAATTTTTCTAAAAAAAATTCCATCCTACTATCTACTAAAAATGCAAAGTAGATTGTCTTAGATTTGTGAATAGTGTAACTCCGTGGAGTTACACTATTCACAAATGCATATATATTTTTAATATTTCTCTTGGGCCTCTCTCATTCTCTCTGTTTCGCCCCCCCCCCTTTTCTCCCTTTCTTTTTCTTCTTTTCTCATGGTTGCTTGTAATTATAAATTAATTAGTAGTTATTTTTACTTCTTCACAAACAGAAAGAAACTCTTATGGGCATTTATATTTTTTCAATTTTTATTGATAATTAGTTTTAATCGAACTTTGTTACTACAATATAAAAGTTCAAGGATTGCAATTCTTTATATACCAAGGTGCAGAATAGTAGTAAAATATATGATAGTTTAACGACAACGACATTGTAAAATATGACCGTTAGAAAATCTCCGTATGAAAAAAAAAAAAATACAATGTACTGCAAGGGAAAATGGAGGGTTCATCTCCTGATATATAATGATATTTTATCAAACAAATATAACTTTTTTACAGAGTTTTTTAGTTTGGATTGAGAAAATAGAGAAGAGATTAGATAAGTTGTTGGAGTAAGGTCCTGAAAGATGGTTAGCTAAGTTAACAAAAATGAATTTTGGTTAGCCATTTTGCATAATTTACATAAACCATTGTGAATGTTAAAAAAAATAAAAGATAAAATAAAAATCATTTTGCTTATCATTTGCAGTATATTTCCTTACAATTTTATTTTATTTTATTCTTTATTCTTTTTTCAAATCAACCGAATTTGTAAAAGAGATGCACAATAGATGGATGGTAAAATGACATGTAATATATTCTTCAAAATATTGATTTACCAAATAATTTTTCAACTTTATATTATTTGACAAATCTTTTTCGAATTAAAACATTTTTTTTTTGGGTCAAAAAATATAACAAACATATCTCAAGTAGAAGTATACAAGTGTGACGGTTATTAACTGTTAATAACCGCTAACCAAATAATGCAAATATACCGTTGCCTAGGCCGGTTGCGATTATCAGTTTAGGGATTGAAAAAAGCGATTAAATATAACCAGATAAAATAACCGGTTTTATAATATATTATATATAATTACAAATAATAATGTTGCAAATCATATCAGCTAAGTCACTAAATCAATCTAGTGTTCTTGAACAAAATTCTGGGACAATTGTCTTAACGCATTCCTGTTTTATTCTGTGTACGCAGACAATTTGTATTACATATGATACATATGAAATGCTAAGGAAATAAACTTGTTGCCTACCTGCTGAGATTGATAATCTGATATCTTTATAGAAAGATACCCAATATACCAGTTGTTATTATTAACGATTTTATTATAAATGGGTTTTTGAATGCCATCAATAATCTTTTAAAAGTATCCTTTTAGTTAAGGGAACAATTAATGGTTGCAGACGATATAATTATCTTGGATTGATAATTGTCTAAGGAATGGTTGTCCTTATTATTATAAGATAATGAACACAAATTTTTTTAAATTTAGTTCGAACTTCAAGTCTTATGAAATTGATCAAAGAGGAATGGTTTCTAGTAATTTATTCAAAACCTTCAGACTATTAATGAAAGAGAAATGCTACAGAGGAGACGTTCATCCGTCCCCTCTCCTCTTTTTAATATTAAAAAAAGCAAATTCAATCAAAAAGAAAAACAAAAAGAAAAGTGTACTTTTAGTTTTGAATTTGCTTTTTTTAACATTAAAAGGAGGAGAGGGGACGGATGAACGTCCCATCCGTAGCATTTCTCTTAATGAAATAGAGCATCTTTTGCACTCTGTGGTCAAAATGACTCGTACAATTTGATGTTATTTGTTTCTATGTGCTTTTTCTCATGGGAGTCACATTTAGAATTTCATTAGAGGGTAAACAATAAGCATGGTTTATTTCGCTTCAATGGAAGGAATTAGTGATGATGCGATATGGACAAACCATTAGAGGTAAGGGCTAGCCTATTGTTATTGTCTTTAGGGACATAGTCCTAATTGCTTGCCTAAATGAATTCAAAAGTTAGTTATTTCATATGCTACTATACTAGATACAAGAGATTCCTTTAATGCCTTGAAAGTGACAATATGATTTATAGACTTAAATCTAAGGTCACATTGTGAGTTTGACC
>JAJPGS010001049.1:0-25526 GCA_028654335.1 Alnus rubra | reverse complement strand
TGATTATAAACGTGTGGAAAGTTTTTATGCCAGAAGAAGTGGACCAAGATTTAGCCCAAATGCAACTGTTGAAGTCCCCGGGGCCTGATGGTTTCGGGGTATGTTTCTACCAAAAGCATTAGGAGGTGATTGGGGAGCTGGTCAGGAAATCTGTGTTGGATTTTCTGAATTTTGAAATTTTTGACCCAAGTATTAACACTACATTGATTACTTTGATTCCTAAGACTACCTCGGCTTCTTCTGTGAGTGAGTTCAAACCAATCAGCTTGGGCAATGTCCTATATAAGCTGATTGCAAAGGTTCTTGCTAACAAATTCAAACGGGTGCTACCTGGCTTGATTTCTCCTGCCCAGAGTGCTTTTGTTCTTGGTAGGCTCATCACGGACAACGTGTTGGTAGCCTATAAAGCTCTTCATTCGATGGTCTCACGGATAAAAGGGAGAAAATGTTATATGGCGGTCAAATTGGATATGAGCAAGGCATACGATAGGGTGGAATGGAGCTTCCTTGAAGCTATGATGCGAACGATGGGCTTTGTTGAAAAATGGATCTACCTAATTATGGTCTGTGTTAGGACTGTAACATATGCAGTGCTGGTAAATGGGGTCCCATATGGCCAGATCTTTCCTTCTAGGGGTCTCTGTCAAGGGGACCCTCTCTCACCCTATTTGTTCCTCTTGGTGGCAGAGGGTTTTAGCTCTCTGATTGTTCGGCTTAATGCTGAAAAAACCTCCATATTTTTTAGTAAGAATACAAAACCGGAGTTTAAGGGGTTTATTCACTCATCGGCGGTATTACTACCTCATCCTGCTACGAAAAGTATTTGGGGCTTCCTGCCTTGGTGGGTCGCAAAAAAATGAAGAAGTTCGAGGGGATCCAGAGTAAGGTGCGGAAAAAACTGGAAGGATGGAAGGAGAGGTTCTTGTCCCAGGCGAGGAAGGAAATTTTGATTAAGGCTATGGTTCAGGCCATACCCACCTATAGTATGAGTGTCTTCCAACTGCCTAAGAAGTTATGTTCGAACCTTAACTCTAGTCCGTTTTGGTGGGGTAGAATCGGGGATGCCAAGGGGGTGTCTTGGATGAGTTGGGGTAAGATGGGAGTCTCAAAGTTGAAAGGAGGTATGGGGTTCCAGGATTTGGAGATCTTCAACCGAGCTTTACTCGCCAAGAAAGGTTGGAGATTGCTAAAATCTCCTGAATCTCTAATTGGTCGGGTTATAAAGGCTAAGTATTATCCCAACGAAGATTTCATGTCCACTCATCTGGGAAATCGGCCTTCGTTTGCAGGGAGGAGCATCCTTAATGCTCGGGGAGTGGTGGAGAATGGAATTTTATGGAGGGTGGGGAATGGCGAAACAGTAAAGATATGGAAGGATAGGTGGCTTCCACCCCTTCCAATTTCCTCTCTTATTCTCTCCACCAAAGGTTGGCTGAGGATGCTAGGGTGTGCTCTTTGTTGGATCCTACAACAGGTTGGTGGAATATTCGGCTATCTCTGAGAATTTCTCCAGTGAGGATGTAGCCCGTATTCTAAGTGTGAGTCCAAGCCCTTTACTAGCTCCTGACACTATGATCTGGAGGGATACACCACATGGCCAGTTCACTGTTCGGAGTGCTTATTATGGGAGCAGCAGAGGCGTTATCATGAAGTGGGGGAGAGTTCGTACGCTAGTAAGGATGTTGGTTTCTGGAAGACTCTCTGGGGGTGAAGGCGTCGGGGGTGGTGAAAATTTTTCCTTGGGAAATGGGTAATGAGCTGCTTCCCAACTATGGCAAATTTGTACAAAAAAAAAAAAACATAGTCCAAAGTCCAGCTTGCCCAATCTGTCTGCAGGAGGAAGAGAATGTGTTCCATATCATCTGGGGATGCAAGTCTACCATGGCCGTATGGCAAGAGTGTGGAAGAAGATCCAAAAGTTGTCTTTGGGAGAGGGGATGGGAAAAGTCTCCTGCATTTCTGTGGGGAAGTTGGAAGGTGAGGATGTGCAGATGGTTTGTGTGGTGTCCCAGTTGATATGGCTGCGCAGAAATGATCTGGTCTTTGGTTGCGAGTTAAAAGCTCCAGGAAGCATTCTTGCAGAAGCTCAACGTGTGGTGTAGGATTTCAACCAGCTATGCTGAGGGAGGATCGATGCTCACGGGAGGGCCTCAGCTTGAGAACAACGTGGCTTCCTCCGCCTAAAGACGCTCTAAAAGTCAACTGGGCCAGTTATACTGATGCTAAGACTCATAGGATGGGTATCGGGGGTTCAGGTTGCAAATGATGAGTTGGTTGCGGCTCAAGCCAAGTTCTTTCCCTCTCCGATGGAATCTAATGTGGCTACAGCTCTGGGTGCTTGGTATGCAGTTAAATTAGGTGTTGACATGGGTGCATCTCACGTGCACTTTGAAGGTGACTCTTTCAATGTGGTGACAGCTTTGAAAAGGAGTGATCCTTGTTGTAGCAGGTTCGGGCATGTGATTGAAGATACTCAATTGCTCTCAAGGCTGCGTCATTGCTCCTTTCACCATGCAAATAGAGAGGCAAATTTTTATGCTTACCATTTGGCTAGAATAGCTACTTCTCAGTGTTTAGATAATGTTTGGAAGGGGTTTTGTCCTTCTTTTATTTTGAGTGTTCTTCGGATGTAGAAGACTTTTGATTCATTCAATGAAATTCTAATTTTCTTCAAAAAAAAAAAAAAATTACTAATGTATTAATTATAATCACAATTTAAATGTTATCATTATTATTACCAATCTAACATTGTGCATTTGTGCTACATAACCATTAGATATGAATCATATGATCTAAAAATTATCATTAGACTTTAAAAAAAAAAAGTATTATTATAATTAGATATATAATACCATATAAAAATACAATAATTATCATTATTAATGTTTTAACTTAATATTTATATTGACTATTGTTACATTTTTTCATAATTAAATACTTATGATCGACAAAATCGTTATATATAATATATTTATAAGTTATATCACATGATTCACATTATTTAAGATCAAATGATAATACTTTTTTGTTTGAGATTATATGATAATACTTAAATTATATCATGCTATCATTATATTTATATATGTATTAACTTATTAAGTATGTAATTAGTAAATTATGAATTGTTGTATCATAATTCATAGGCTTGGCAATTCGGGTCGGCGGGTCGGGTTCGTGTCGACCGACTGACCCGATTACACAAACGGGTCTGACACGAACCCGACCCGATTAAAATCGGGTTTGAACTTCTGAACCCAACTCGACTCACCTGCCAGCCGTGTTACCCGAAAACGACCCAGGTAACACGTTTGTTTCAACCCCTAAAATCTGAGATTCTGAATCCTTGATTGATCAATGATGAGAGAAGTATAGAATTGAGAACCCAATGTTTATCAAAACAAAATCAATACAAACATTAACAAATCTAATGGAAAATTCACCTAAATCGGCACAGGACCGAACTACCGAATGGTGAAACTGAAACACTGAAGTGAAAAATTGAAAATCTGGAAGAGATTCAAGAGAAGATGAGAAGTGAGAACTCGAGAAGTGCGGACTGAGGGCGACGGGCGTGCGCCGTGCGGGCCCGGTGCGGCTACGCCAACTAGCGGGCTAGGGTTTCGACTGCGGAGCGCGGGCGACGGGAGTGCGCTGTGCGGGTGGTGCGGCTACGCCGACTAGCGGGCTAGGGTTCGACTGTGGAGTGCGTGCGCCGTGCGGGCCGATGCGGCTACGCCGAGTAGCGGGCTAGGGTTCCGAACTTCCGATTCATTTCTTACTTTCTCAGTTTCTCAACTTTCTCCAATTCTCTGTTTCTAGATTCTTCAATCTTCATTCATTTTTCTACTGACTCTACTCGACTTCGGTCTTTCTTTCTCTCTTTTTTTCTTTTTTTTTTTATTAAAAAAAAAAAAAAAAAAACAACCGTGTCTGGCGGGTCGAACTGCCAGACACGATTTTAATCGGGTTGACCCGATTATGACCCGAACCAGATTACACTAAACCCAAACCCTATTTTTCCGTGTCGTGCTCGTGTCGGGTTCGCGGGTCGTGTCAAAAATTGCCAACCCTAATAATTCAAGAAGAGTTGTTCGTATATAATTAATATACCATATATACAATTAGACATATATTATTTATTAAAGTACTATTTACACATGTATATTGATACCTATATATGCTACTCATTAATTTCTTTAAAAAATCGCATTAATTAAAGTTCTAAACTAGCTAAACATAAAACCATATTCTTCAATTGCATTAAACAAATTGCCCTGAAAATTGCATTAAGACAAATAGAATCTTAGAAAATCGCATTATTAAAGACCTAAGCATAAAACCGTATTTTACAATTGTATAAATCATCTCTCCAAAGTTGCATGCCTGCGAGGACATTAAAATTTCGAAAAAGCATCTAAATGTCTTTAAAAATCGTATTAATTAACAACCTAAACATAAAACCTTATTATTCAATTGCATTAAACAAAATTGCCCTATTATTCAATTGCATTAAAATCGCATTAACATAAATAGAATCTTAGAAAATTGCCTTAATTAAAGACCTAAACATAAAACTAGGGGTGTGCATGGGGCGGGGCGGGGCGGTTTTCTGCCGTTTTTTGCCGCACCCCGCACCCCTGCGGGTTGGGCAAATCCAACCCGTGAACCACAAAATTTAAGAGAAATCCGTGTGGTGCGGGTCTATGCCGACGGGGCGAGCTCTTGCGGGGCGGGAGAGGCGCGGGTTTGCGGGGCGGGGCGGGTCTTTGGATTCTAGCTCCCGCTTCTGCTCAAAGACCTCCAAAAAATGCAAAATCAATAAGTTCCCAAAAAATTCAATAATCAAGCTAACAAAAAAAGGGAAAACAAAATAGCAATGAGATGCAGATGATAATCCCTTTATGTATTATCATCTGTGCTTTCTTTGATGAGTTTCAAACTGAGCTTCCAAAGTTTGAAATGATGACCCCCAACAATCGACAGCAACATGAATTTGAAACAGGAAGCTTTGCAAAGCAAAACTCTTGAAATAATAAGTTTCCTTGATTTTTCAAAGTAGATTAGTGTGCAACAACTACCAAATGGCTCACTTGCTCCACGGGCTAGCTCTCTAGCTCGACCACCAGCAAACGGAAATTCTCATTTCCTACCAAGCCTCCAGGCCAATTGCCAAACCTGACTCGGGGATTCACAGGGAGGTTGAAGAAGATGAATAGGTGAAGGTTGAAGAAGATGGAGAGGTGAATAATCGAAGATCGGCATCGGCACAGGGTGAAGAGAGGAGAAAAAGGTTGTGCGGCGTAGGCACGAGTGGCTGTGGTCCCTGTGGAACTCTCTGGAACTTCGAAGAAAAGAAAACATAAGAAAAGATGGGGGGCGGCACTAGCTAGGGTTAAGAATTAAGTTTAGGGTTTTTGTTTTTTTAATTATATATATTAAAACGGGGCCTGGCGGGTCCCTGAGATTTTGAAAACGCACGACCCGCAAACCGCACCTCACCGCACGGTTTGCGGGAAACACGAACGTGAACCGCAAATTTTGTGCAGTTTATGCTGAAATTCAGGGCGGGTTGATTCCTGTGGGGCGGGTCGATTCCTGCGGGTTTTGCACACCCCTACATAAAACCATATTCTGCAATTGCATAAATCTTCATTCCAAAAGTCGCATGGCACTTAGAGCATTAAAATTTCAAAAAAATATCTTAATGTCTTTAAAAAATCACATTAATTAACGACCTTAATTTTATTTGAAATAATTTTGTTTCAAATAAAATTTAGGTTCACATTAACGACCTAAATCAAAATTTTCAAATAAAATTTGAATTTTTAATTGAAAATTTTATTACCAAACTCTCATTAATTATCCTAAAATAATTTCTTTAACAAATGTCAAACTTTTAAAAATAAGAGAATGCTAATATTTAAAAATCTATATTGCCATATTAGGTTGTTCTCATAATTATCCTTAAATACGAGAATGCATTAAGTTGCTAAATGCTAACGGTTTTTTTTTTTTTTTTTTTTTTAAATGCTAACGCTTACATTGGGACCATTAGGTTGTCAATTGTCCTCATTTAATTATAGAATTGCTAATCTTTGTAAAATATCACACGTCTCCACGTTACAACTTTTTAACTTTTCCACTTCCTCATTAATAGCCTCAGATAGAATTCGTGGTGGCAATGGCATCTGTATTTTTCAGAATGGATATAACGTACTTGTATTTTTGGTGATAATTTATGTTTGAAATTTCCAGTAACTTTCACAAATTCACAGTAAAAGCTCATGGGAATCTATGTTCGTCTTCAAGCGTTTGCATTCGAAAAGTGTGCTTTGTTGGAGCATGGGTGACATCATCTTCTGCCCCTTGATTAGACATATCATACATGTTCATGCAAAATCCCATCAAAATACTAGTTTTGCCCCTTGCTAGTTGTGCATGGATTAGACTCCACTATCCCCCATTGCCCTTTATTTTTGCTGCTCCTTGACGGTTTGGCAAGTGACGGAAACGAGAAACTGTTGTATAGAGACGTGCTCCAATCAATCGAGTTGACAGCAGCTATCAATTCCAACGTCTACTTTTTTCATAAAAAATTGTCCCAAATTAAATATTTCCTTTCTGCCCTTTAAGCTTTGATGAGTGGTTTTTAATTCTCGCACCATGTTAGAGTAGAGGAATTGTTATGTTGTTTACCAAACATAGAGAAATGATAAAATTACCACATTTTTGTACAACTATTCCAAAACCTCAAGATGCATTGGATGAGACTCATATGTGAGACTCATGCATGTAAATCTCACCCCATATGTCTTGGTTGTGGGATAGTTGTACAATATGAGTTGTGTATGAATCACTTCCCCTAAACATAAACCAATTATTTCCAGATTTTCAACACCCGACATTAACATCTCTTCCAAACTCCCATCTATGCCAAGCCCGTTTCATCACCCATCCAAGGAAACTGCAGCTTTTCATCCCCAGAAAATACTTCTGTTACAGTCTGAGAGAAATTGGTTCCTTCACGAGTAGACTCACCTTGGTTTTGCAAAGGAAAGTCTTGTAATATCCTTGAAGGCCACACCAAGATTTTCCCCGAAATCACGCTTCCATCCTTTATTTCCCCCAACCTTCCGCGTCCACCATCAACGCACTCCAGATCTGGCCAATTCACCTTCTTGCTAGTTGTCGCAGTTACAAATTGGGCGTGATTTCCGGAAGCTTGTTGCAGATTCTACAAGTTACAAACCCGATCCTAACTCTTAAGTATTTTTGTGATTTGTAAGGTTTAGTTGATTATTATTGTATAAATTTCGTTGTAATTGTTTTTGGAGAGGATACCGTTAATAAAATTTTAATTTCGTTTAATATGTGTTTTTTTTTTTAAAAAAAAAAAAATCTAAAATAAAATAATCCTATTAGAGCCGAGCTCGAGCCGAATACTCTGGTTTGAGCTCGGCCAAAATGCTCAAGTTCAAGTTCGAGCTCGAGCTCGCACATGGTTCACACCCTGGTGAGCCGAGCTCGAACACAAAGTCCAAGCTTGTATTGAGCTCGAACTAGGCAAAAAAAAAACTCGAGCCGATCTCGAACAGGAGATACCTGCTCAAGACTGACTCGTTTACACTCCCAGATGCGACTTTCATAGAAGTAGTTTCTATTTTCCAAAGCTGAAAGGTTTAGTTTATCAATTTAATAAGTTTTGAATAAATTCATTATTTTTGACAATTATCAAAAATTAATTATAAACATATAACATCTCCGTAACATACGCCACCAACCGATACGGCAAAAGAAAGGTTGGTAAATATTGACATTTCAAAATGGATAAAATTTGAATATGATCTCGATCCAAGGACCATGGACCATGGACCATGGTCCATGTACGTATGTTCAAATGGCGTACGTGCGTGCCACGCCAAGATTGAAAAAAAGAACAAGATGCAGGTTCGTGGTAATTCACCGAGGATGAGTTTTACTTGAACTACAATTATTTATACTCCAGGCGTAGTACTCGGTCTATACGCATCTTAACCCACTTGTTGTAATTGTATGAGGCCAGTTTCTTTCCTCAATGGTTCTTTTTCTTCCTCATGCTCTGTTTTTCTTCCTACTTCTGCTACCAACTTTTTCTGTTTCTCAAACCAATGGTAAAATAACTGTGGGCGTTTCTCTGTCTACAACTGATGACTCTTCATGGCTTTCTCCTTCCGGTGATTTTGCCTTCGGCTTCGCCAGTCGTTCAACAGCACAGATTTCTTCTTGCTTTCTATATGGTACAACAAGGTACCGGACAGAACCATAGTTTGGCATGCAAATATTAATGGAGATAAGCTTGCTCCGAGGGATCAAAGGTGATGCTTGTAAACAAACGTGTTTGAATGAAAAATATTATTAGAATACTTCCTTGCTTGCTGAGTTTTGGACACTCAGTTCTGTATTTATAAGAGTTTGTACAAGGAAACATCAATGCTGAATTACAGGAAAAGTGTATATCTAAAGCTATACATTGGAACTATAATAGATACATTGGAACTATAATAAACTAGCTTGCATATCTCCTGGAATTGAGGTCTTAGAGCGGCTGTCAAGTGGGCGGCTGACTTCCTTGAAGTCAGGGGAGTGATCGGCTGACTTCCATGAAGTCAGGGTGGTTCCTTGTTCTGCAGATGATGCTTGCCTTATGTGGTCTGCACAGTCTTGAGCTAGAGTCACGGCTGATTGTATCTTAACATTCCCCCTCAAGCCAATGGGTGTAGGACACACATGTAGCTTGTCTCGGAGCTGTAAAAATCGAGGGGTAGTGAGGCCTTTGGTGAATATGTCCGCAACTTGATCGACGGTGGAGATGTACCGAGTGGTGATATCCTTGCGAACGACTTTCTCACGAGTGAAATGATAGTCCACTTCAATGTGTTTGGTGCGTGCATGATAGACGGGATTGGAAGCTAAGGAGAGAGCACCAAGATTATCACACCATAGAGTGGGTGGAATGATAAGGGACAGATGAAGTTCCCGAAAGAGCATGCGCAACCAATATAATTCTGCAGTGGCAAAGGCCATGGATCTATATTCAGCTTCGGTGCTGGATTTAGAGACAACAGGTTGCTTCTTAGCACTCCAGCTGATGAGACAAGGTCCGAGAAAAATGGCATAGCCAGTGGTAGAACGACGATCGTCCGGGTCCCCTGCCCAGTCAGAGTCACTATATGCATTCAGCTGGAGCGATCCTTTGCCAAAGAACAGGCCGTGATTGAGAGACCCTTTGAGGTAGCGGAGGACGCGTTTGGCAGCACTCCAGTGTACGGTGGTGGGCTATGCATAAATTGGCAGAGTTGATTCACAGAGAAGGCTATGTCAGGGCGAGTGAGCGTGCAATATTGCAAAGCACCTACAATCTGTCGATATTCAGTAACATTCTCAAGTGGGTCACCATCGTGTTGGGAGAGTTTGGTGCCCGAAGGGAGTGGGGACTTGGCAGGCTTGGCTCCTACCATTTTGGTTTTCTCAAGCAATTCTGCAATGTACTTGGCCTGTGAGAGATGAAGACCAGATGTGGAGCGAGTGACATGAATACCCAAGAAGAAATGCAAAGGGCCAAGGTCCTTCATGGCAAACTCCAGCTTGAGATTCTGGATTAAGGTGCTGATGGCTGTGATGTTGTTGCCTGTAATTATAATGTCATCGACATATATTAGTAGAAACAAGCAAATATGAGAAGTGTGGAATACAAATAGGGAGTGATCCACTTGAGAGGCAGAGAAGCCGAGATGCAGGAGGGTGCTAGAGAGCTTGTTGAACCAGGCACGTGGTGCTTGTTTAAGGCCATAGAGGGCCTTCTTGAGGAGACAAACATGATTCGGAAATCGTTGATTAATGAAGCCAGGGGGCTGTTCCATGAAGACTTCTTCTTCCAAAGAGCCATGGAGGAAGGCGTTCGAGACATCAAGTTGTTGAATGGGCCAATCAAAGTGAGTGGCAATAGCAAGGATGGCTCGAATAGTAGGAGACTTAACAACCGGACTGAAGGTTTCGGTGAAGTCAATCCCATCTTGTTGTTGAAATCCTTTGGCGACTAACCTGGCCTTGAATCGATCAAGAGTACCATCTGCCTTTTGCTTGACCCGAAACACCCACTTGTTGGAGATTATGTTCTTGTGAAGGGCCGAGGGCAAAGTTCCCAAGTTTGGTTATTGATCAAGGCAGAGAATTCCTCACTCATGGCTTGAAACCAATGGGGGGATTTGAGGGCTTGGGAGAACCTAGATGGTGGGGTAGGCAGAGGTTGAGTGGTGATGGAGTGAAGGGCCATTAAGGGATGTTTTGTAGAGGAATAGAGTTTGAACCCGGAGAAGTGCTTTGGTTGAGTGATGCCATCTTTGGACCTGGTGGTCATGGGATGAGATGGAAGGGGAGTAGCCGGCTGGGGGGATTCAGGTGGTGAGGAGATGGATGATGAGGGAAAGTCATCATGAGGGGAATCTGGTTGAGGTGGACAGGAAGAGTCAGAGGACTCTAGAGCAGAAGAATGCGGCTGCTGTGGTTCTGCAGAGGGAAATTCTGGTTCGGGAGTAGCTGCAGGATTGGTGTGCCGTGAGGATGCAGGGGTGGCCGAGGGTGTCGAAGGAGGCTGCAAAGCAGAGGGGTCTGGTGCAGGAGTAAAATCTAGGGAAGAGGGAAGCAAAAGCTGAGTTGTGGTAGGAGAAACATTACCTCTTGTGGCAGATGCAGTTGCAGGTGGAGGCAGTGGAGATGACATCCAATCTTTGGCAGGAAATGTGTCTTCATCAAATACAACGTGGCGACTAATGTGGACTTTTTTTGTGGAAGGATCTAGACATCTATAACCGCGGTAGTTGGAACTATAACCAATGAAAATGCACTTGATAGAGCGATACATGAGCTTATGGCTGTTGTAGGGACGAAGAAGGGGGTAGCAGGCGCAGCCAAAGACTCGAAGGAGTGAGTAATCTGGTTGCTTCTTTAATAAAGTGACATATGGTGACTGGTGATTGAGAACTGAACTGGGCATCCTATTGATGAGATACACGGCTGTGTTGAAGGCATCTACCCAGTAATGTTGAGGAAGTTTGGATTGGGCAAGTAAAGCTAGGCCTGTTTCAACTATATGCCTATGCTTTCGTTCGGCCAAACCATTTTGTTGGGCAGTATATGGGCATGAGATTCGATGGAGGATACCATTAGAGGTGTGGTATTGTTTGAATTGATGTGAGGTGAATTCTCCACCCCCATCGGATTGAAAGGCCTTGATTCTTTTAGACAATAGATTTTCAACAAAGCATCTAAACTTGACAAAACAATTAAAAGTTTCTGATTTGTTGTGTAGAGGAAAAATCCAAGAGAATCGTGTAAAATTGTCAATAAAGATCACATAGTATTTGCAGCCACCAATTGAAGAAATAGGAGAACTCCATAAATCTGAATGTATTAATTCAAGAGGTTCATGAGTTACATTAGTGGAAGATTTGAAAGGGAGACACTTGCTTTTAGCTAATTGGCAGGGTTCACATAGTGATGGCCGAGTAGATGAAGCAAGTACAGACAAATGGCCTAGACTCTTAAGTTTTTCAACAATAGAAAATGCAGGATGCCCTAATCGTCGATGCCAAACAAGGAGATCGACAGTGATTCCCAGGAAGGCAGTGAGTTTTTGAGCTTTATTGGTGGACTTGGAAAGGAAGATTGGATACAAGCCATCTCTACTGAGCCCTTGCAAAAGCGTCTGCCCCGTGAGGTTGTCCTTCACGAAATAATGAGTGGCAGTGAGTTTAAACCAGCAGTGATTATCTAAGCAAAATTTTTGTATTGATAGAAGATTGGCAGCAGCCGTGGGACAGTGAAAAATGTTGTTTAACTGAAAAGGTTTGTGTGAGCCATAGAGAGTGGAATAACCTGTATTGGTGATAACCAAACCTGTTCCATTGCCAACAGCCACTTCTTCATCACCTTTGTATGGTTCTTTGATGGTAAGGTTGTCTAAGGCAGCAGTAATGTGGTTGTTAGCCCCACTGTCAGCATACCAGGGCTGCTCTGCTTCATGGTCCCGATGAGGGTTGAATCTGGCTGTCATTGCAGTGAGTTGAGAAGGTGGACTCTTCCCTTGATAGGAGTGGTTCATCCGATTGTAACAATCCAGGGCCTGATGTCCAGTTTTGCCACAAATCTGGCATGGTGCTCGAGAGCCATGTGAGTAGTCATTAGTGCTGGAAGCATGATTTTTGGAGAAGGAATTACCTTTGAACGAAGTGCTGTGCCGATTATTGTGACGAGGTTGGCCTGTGTATTTGCCTCTGTGCGGGTGATAGGCAGAGCTATTGGAGCCATGAGACTTTGGCTTGTGAGAGTATAATGCAAAATTACCAGAATCTGCAGCATTGGATTGTTGCTGCTGATGATGTCCAAGAAACATTTCGTGATTTAAGAGATCATCTTGGAAGTCATTAAAGGAGGCTGTTGCATCTCGACTAACAATGTTGTAAGTCGTGACAAAGCCTGTGTAAGATGAGTTGAGTCCGCTCAGAACGTAGGAGACCAAATCATCTTCATCAACGGGTTTCCCTACTGCAGCAAGTTGATCGGTCAAAGCCTTGGCTTGAAGTAGATATTCAGAGCAAGTTTGAGAGCCTTGCTGGAGTGATTGAAGCTGTCGCTTCAAGTAAGAGGTTCTTGCCTTCGATTGAGATGCGAATCGAGAAGCAAGGGTTGTCCACACCTGTCAAGCAGTGTTTAATCCATAAATGGAAGACAATACACTGTCGGACAGAGTTGTGGTGAACCAGGACACAAGATATTGGTCCTTTTTCTGCCATAGTGAATAGGTGGGACAAACCGTAGTGGTTGGTTTTCCTGATTCATCATGCAGGTACTTTGATGGGCATGGCTCAGTGCCATCCACAATACCCATCAATTCATAGCTCTTGAGAATGGGGTTGAATTGAGATACCCAATTCAAATAGCTACCGGATCCTTCTAACTTTCTGAAAGAAAAAGATGTGAAGCTTGGAAGTTGGAGGGTGGAAGCAGTGGGATTGGTGGATGAGGAGGCCATTAGAGGATCTGTGGTGTTAACCAAGAGGCTCTGATACCATGTAAACAAACGTGTTTGAATGAAAAATATTATTAGAATACTTCCTTGCTTGCTGAGTTTTGGACACTCAGTTCTGTATTTATAAGAGTTTGTACAAGGAAACATCAATGCTGAATTACAGGAAAAGTGTATATCTAAAGCTATACATTGGAACTATAATAGATACATTGGAACTATAATAAACTAGCTTGCATATCTCCTGGAATTGAGGTCTTAGAGCGGCTGTCAAGTGGGCGGCTGACTTCCTTGAAGTCAGGGGAGTGATCGGCTGACTTCCATGAAGTCAGGGTGGTTCCTTGTTCTGCAGATGATGCTTGCCTTATGTGGTCTGCACAGTCTTGAGCTAGAGTCACGGCTGATTGTATCTTAACAATGCTAACTGCGGATCAAGGCCTAGCGCTTACTGGCCCTCAAGGCGAAGACTTATGGACCTCTCAGAACCTTACTGGTGTTGCTGCCTATGGTGTAATGAACGATACAGGCAACTTTGTTCTGGAAGATGGCAATTTCAACAAGGTATGGGAAAGCTTCCAGAATCCTACTGATACCATCTTGCCTACACAGATTATGGAAAGAGGAGGGGCGCTTTCTTCCCGACAGTCAGAGACCAACTTTTCCAAGGGAAAGTTCCAGCTACGCTTCGATCAGGACGGTAATCTTGCGCTCAATACCATAAACTTGCCCACAGATGAACCAAATCCACCTTTTTACCAAACAGAAAGCGCTACTGGTAAGCAATTGGTCTTCAATGAGTCTGGCTACTTTTATATCCTAAAAGAGAATGACGAACGCATCACCCTCGCACAGGGAAGTCTCTCAACTGGGAATTTATATTTTAGAGTTACCCAAAACTTTGATGGAATTTTCGCTCTGTATTCTCACCCAAAGACTTCCTCAGGCAATGAAAGCTGGACCGCCATTTGGTCTAAACCTGATAATATTTGCCTGGCTCCTGTGGATTCTGTTAGTTCAATGACCGGTGTTTGTGGGTATAACAGTATCTGCAAACTCAACCCACAAGATAAAAGGCCGACGTGTGAATGCCCAAGAAGATACTCTTTACTCGATCCAAATGATCCGTATGGAAGCTGCAAGCCAGACTTCATACAGCTCGGATGCAAAGAAGATGAAGTTAATTCCCAACAAGATCTGTATTATTTAGAGCAACTAACAAATACTAATTGGCCATTCTCAGATTACAATAAGTTAACGGCTTTTTCTGAAGAGAAATGCAGAAATTCTTGCTTGCAAGATTGCATGTGTGCTGTTGCAGTATTTTCGACCAACAATATCTGTTGGAAGAAGAAGCTACCACTCTCCTTTGGGAGATTTGACGAAAATGATGGGGGGAAGGTTTTTATCAAAGTTAGGAATGGTAATTCCACACTACCTGGTCCTTCACGCAATGAGCCAGTGCAAAAGAAGAAGAACCAGGACGGTTTGATCCTTGTAGTGTCAGTGCTTCTGGGCTGCTCTGTGTTTGTTATCTTTATATTGATTGGCGCTACTTGTCATGGATTTTTCTACAAAAAGAAAGTTAGCGAAATTGACAGAAATGGGTCTGTCTTGTAAATGAATTTGCGTTGCCTTACATACAAAGATCTTCTAGAGGCTACAGATGGGTTCAAGGATGAATTGGGAAGAGGAGCTTTCGGTATTGTTTACAAAGGGGCGCTAAAGATGGGTTCTAATGTACTTCCTGTGGCAGTCAAGAAGTTAAATAGCGTTGCACAAGAGAAAGAGATGGAATTTAAAGCTGAAGTGGAAATTATTGCTAAGACACATCACAAGAATCTGGTTAGACTGATTGGATTTTGTGATGAGGGTGTGCAACGGTTACTGGTGTACGAGTTCTTGAGCAATGGAACTTTAGCAGGTTTCCTTTTTGGAGACTTGAAACCAAATTGGAAGCAAAGAGTCCAAATTGCTTTTGAGATTGCGAGAGGACTCTCGTATTTACATGAAGAGTGCAGAACTCAGATTATCCACTGCGACATAAAGCCTCAGAACATACTTCTCGATGAATATTACAACGCTCAAATTTGTGACTTTGGAGTAGCAAAGCTTTTGATGATGGATCAGAGCCAAACTCAAACCGCCATTAGAGGAACAAAAGGGTATGTTGCACCTGAATGGTTTAGGAACATGCCAATCACGGCTAAAGTTGATGTGTACAGCTTTGGTGTTATGCTGCTAGAGATCATTTGTTGTCGGAGAAGCGTACTTGTAGAATCTAACAGTGAGGATGAAGCAATTTTAACTGATTGGGCTTATGACTGCTTTCGAGAAGGAACATTAGATGTTCTGGTAGAATATTGCAGGGAGGCCTTGGATGACATGGAGAAGCTAGAGAGGTTTGTCAAGGTTGCCATTTGGTGTATTCAAGAAGGGCCATCTCTTAGACCCACTATGAGGAAGGTTATGCATATGCTTGAAGGTGTTGTTGATGTACCTATTCCACCATGTCCATCTCCCTTTACCACTACATGAAGTTGCAACCAGCATTTATCACTCGACATGTCAAAGATTTACAGTTTTTTTTTTTTTTTTTAAAGCATTTGCTCTGTTTTGTAATCTAATATCAGTATTAATTTAGACTTAAGCTGTGGTCTGCATATGACAGTAGGATACAAACTTAATTGGTGTGAGAAATTGTTTTGTTTATATTATTCAATTGAGCAATTTGTCTTGCTTTATCATAGTGTAGGTTGCAAGTTGAATTTGACTAAATTGTAATTACACGAGTTTATCTACGGATGTTATCTCCTATCGGTTGGTTGAGCTTGAGCAACACTCCTTGCTGTTCTTCTTATAAGGAAGTGAATTATATATGCATATGACAACATGTTGTCAATTTTATCTGATGAGTTTGAGATCTAGATGGCTATAGCTTCTTAAGTTAGGGTATGATGAGATTGAAAGCCATTGAGGTAAACCAAGTAAATAACAGTGGCTTCGTAAGACTATGCATGTAAATCTAAATCGATTTTTTCAAGAAAATACAAATCAATCTAGATTAAGAAATATAAATCAATTAATAATATTAGATTTTGAATATATTCTAACATCCACACAAACTCAAGGTAAAAAAATTTAAAAACTTAAGTTTGAAAATAGAAAAACGGACGCCGGTAGTGAAGATTGACAAAATATTGCTGGATGAGACAAAAGACAAACGACAAGCAAAAAGTAAATGACAGCAACAGGTGATAGCCAATAGTTTTTTTTTTTTGAAGAAATCCCTTTCAATATATGAAAAAGACCAAACAGGTCAAATGTGCAGGGTTACAAAGAATCCCCAATACACCAAGTCAGAGACACCGCGGTGAGAGTTTCCTCCACCCAGGCCAAATAGACGAAGACCATTATAAAATACAGTCGCTCAAAAACCTAAAAAACAGAAAGATACCTCTACATAACATATACCGCTGCTAGATCTAGGAGAGGGCTTTTGCAAACCAGGTTTTGATCTTATACAAACAACACAGCAGCCGCATTAACAACAACCAGAAACAATCAAAGATAAAGAAAAAACTACAAATGCACAAGCCGGACTATTCCCCACTTTCCCATTTTGCTCGACGGTTTGCAGATTCCAGAAAATTCGAAAAACCGCTCTTGGAAGGACGCCTTGATTACCCCTAAAGCCACGCCCGGAAAAAGCACCTGAATCACCGTTACAGCACCACCGAAGCCGAAGAATCAGGAAACACTAAAATCGCCTAACCCCTTTCGCCCTAAAACCGCCGTTCCAGTGGAAATCGCTAAACCGGCACTGCTGCAAACAACCACAAAACACAATAGAGCGAGGGATTTCGTCTCCAGCGTGGCCATCTAAACCAGCAGCGGCAAAACAAAGCCTCCTATTCAAAATCAAAAACCGTCAAGCCAGAATTTCCATAGAAGAAACCAAAATCTCGGACCAGTACGATTTCGTCATTGGTGTGGCCATTCAAAACAGAAACGGCTTTTCCGAACTCCTCGTAGAAATCAAACACCGTGCGCCACGAATTGGGAGAAGAAACCGCCTTGACATCCTACCAAACGAAAAATCACATCTCCATCCTTGACCAGGACGAGACAAAAACAGCCCTTCAACCCTTTCAGTTGCCGACGACCCCCAAATGGAGAAGGAAATTTATTTATAAACAAGAAAAATACCACAGCCTACTAGGGAGAAGGGAAACAGAAGGCTCCCCTCCTCCATTTTCACACTGAAAAGAGGTTTTTTCTACAAAGAGGAAAAAATCGCCTTGGGGAGAGAGAAGAGAGTGGTTTTTGGAACCCTCGGTTATAGCCAATAGTAAAAATTGACAAACGACTTGGGCCTGAAAAAGTGCCGACTAGAGCCAATAAAAATTTGAAAGTCATTTTTATTTTATATGGTATAAATGATCAGTTACTTCATTCTTTTTCCTCTCTAAACTCTTTTACAACACACAAATATCTCCTTCTCGGTGCTCTTACGCTCACACTGTCGCACCATTAAAAACTGTTTGAACATTGGCTTTTATATTTTCAAGACCGCGTATATATACATGGAATAATGATAGAAAAACACCAATAACACATACTCTACGCACCAATTACACCCCATAAATTCATAATTCATGACCACATGGATCCACCCATGTGAGTAATTGGCGTGTAGAGAGTGTGATGTACATGACCTCTGAAACCCAAGAAAAATCGAGTGCAAAAGTCTGAGGGAGGTCTTGGACTTAGGAAGCTTGATGTTTGGAATTATGCTGCCATGCTTAACCATATATGGAACCTATTTTCTCAAGCCGGTTCTTTATTGGTTGCATGGGTCGAGCAAAACTGGTTGAAGGGGAGGAGTTTCTGGCATATTCCTCTACCTAAGGTTTGTTCTTGGAGTTGGAAAAAGATTCTCAAGCTCCGGGATGTAGCTAAGGATTTTCTAAGCTTTAAAGTTAGGAAAGGTCATGATATATCTCACTAGTTTAATGCTTGGCACCCAGCTGGTAGGCTTGTTGATATCTATGGATTTCGGATAGTTTATGATTCCGGGATTGGCATTGATGCTAAGCTGTCTACTGTTCTAAAAAATGGAAATTGGATTTGGCCCCCTGCTCGTTTGGAAGCTTTGGTTCATATTCAGAGTCAACTTCCAGATATTGCCATTGGTGAAGCTGATATTCCTGTGTGGAAATCTAGAAGGGGAACCTACTCATGTTCGGTGACTTGGAATTCTCTTCGGACTAAAGCCCTGAGGTTCCTTGGTGGCAGGTTGTGTGGTTTCCGTTGGCCATTCCTCGACATGCTTTCATGTTGTGGCTTGTTTGTAGGAATGCTCTTACTACCAAAGAAGGTATGTGTGGCTGGGGATTTACTGGAAATCCTCTATGTCGGTTCTGTTATGGGTGCTTGGAATCAATTGATCATTTGTTCTTCCAATGTAGTTTCTGTAGAAGAATTTGGCATCATTTGATGGATGCTTGCTGTGTTTCTAACCCTTGTGTGTACTGGGATGATATTTTGGTCTAGAGCTACAGTTTGAAGGGTAAGAGTCTGCGAAATATACTCTGTAAACTTTGTTTGGCAACAACTATATACCATTTGTGGAAGTTGAGGAATGACCTTTGTTATGGTAATACTTCTTTGACTGGAGAAGCTCTTGTTGCTCGGATTAAAGAGGATGTTAGAACTCGGGTCTTGTCTAGTAGGAAGCTGAAGAATCTCTCGGGTTGCCTATCACAGCAGTGGTGTTTGTAAAAATGTTATTTTGGTTCTGGTTTTAGTTGTTCTGTGGGTTTTGGCTGTGCAGTATTTTGTTTGGTTGTTAGTTTGATGTGTAGAGAGTTTGTTATCTTGTTTGTAAGGTGTATCCAGTGTTTACTGGAGTGACGTTTTTTGTTGTGTTTGGTTTATAAATGATTGATTCATTGAAAAAAAAAAATCGAGTGCAAAAAGACAAAAGTCTAAATTAGTAATTCTAAGAAGATCGGCATGATTGATGCTAATTGCTAAACGTGCATGACTGATCTAGTCGTTGGAATTTTATTAGTTGAGATCGAGTGCGATACTTTTTTTTTTTTTTTTTTTTAGATTGAGTGCGCGCAATACTTACTTTCGTAACACCTTGATGAAAATCATATATAGTGTTTGAGAGACGAAGAAAATGAAGAAATTTTTGTTATTACATATTTGTAGTTAGTGAGTTTTAATTTAATGCCAGAGATTTGATAAAATATTAATTCAATTATTAAATTTTTTATTTTTTATTAATTTAAAATTTTAATTGAGCAAGAGATTGTTAAATTTCTTGTGTGATAAGAGTTTCTTCTTAGGTTCTGCCTCTCTTCACTATCTTTGTTAATACAACTTATAGATTTTAATTGGAACCGAATTAAAATTATTTAAAAGTAAAAACTTTAGATTATTTTTTTTAAAAAAAAAAAAAAAAAAAACCAAATGCTCTGGTAGTGTGCAATCACTCCAATGTCCATATGTGGTTGGTGGATACCCATTGGGGTGGTCAGCCAGCTATTGTACAACGTGGGTTTTGTATTTTTTTTTTTTTTAAAAAAAAAAAAATTCCTATTTCTTTCTAAAAAAGAAAAAAGAAAAGAATTCTTCCTATTTCTTCTAAAACATGCAACATCAGTTTTTTAACATTAATAAATAATTTTATTCACTTATTTTTTGTTCAAAAAAAAAAATTGAAAAATTTCTTCCTACTTTATGTCAAAATTTCTCGGCTCAGATCAGTCAGTCGGAACCACGAGTACATAGAGCTTCTGACATGTTGACTCAGATGTGAAGCAAGCAATAAACATCTGTGGGCGTGGAGCTTCCGTTCATCCAAAAACATCTCAGTTCATCATGAAATTTTTCCCCTAATATCAAGTTCTTGGCCAGAAATTATTCTGATAGTGATAAAAAGAGAGCCTAATTAACAATCTCTTAAACTGTCTGCTTCAGTGATCATCTTAATCATTGCTAATACAAGTAGGAAATCCGTAATATTTAGAGCCCGTTTGGCAAATACTGTCCTGTTTTTAGAACAAAAACAAAAAAATATTTTTTTTGTTATTTTTTCTTTAAAAAAGTTTTTGATAAACTGTTTTCAAAAATAATTTTTAAAAACATAAAACAATTAGGCTCCGTTTGTTTTTACCTAAAATATTTTTTAAAACTTTTTTAGTATTTGGTGCGACAAAAAATAATAGTCAAATAAAAAATCTTTTTGGTTTAATCAAAAAAACTTCTTTAGTTTCGAAAAATAATTTTTACTTTTAAATTCTTTAAATCATTTTTCTAGTTTGAGTTTCTCCTTCTTAAACTGTCGGACCATTGTTAGACCACCACCAAGCCAAAACCATACCACCACCGGACTACTACCAAGCCAGTACCGAGCCATCGCTGGACCACTACCGAGCCACCTCGAACCACCATCGACAAAGACAGACCTATTCATAGACCAAGGGGGTTCATGGCCCCCCTTGGTTTTTAATTTTCTTTTTTAAAATATATATATATAGGCTTAAAAAATAGATTTGGCCCATACTAAAAATAAATTTGACCATTTAATCATACTTTGGCCCCTTCAGATGAAAAATCCTAATTCCGTCCATGACCATCAGGCCACCCCCAATCCACCACCAAACAATTATTTTATGTTGTGAATAAAAATTGATTTCTATAGGTTAATATGAATGAATGAAAATATTAAAAAAAAAAAAAAATTGTGATTTTCCGTACACACCAAAAGCTGTAAAATATTTTTCCTGAAAATTGATTTCACTGAAAATATTTTATGACGAAATACATTTTACGCCGAAACAAACATTTCCTAAGAAACTAGAGGGGTTTAATTATTTCCTATTTACCCCTATCATACCGCCTCTCCAAAACGCCTCGTTTTGCCATCTCTAGTGATATCCAGCTAAAGCCAGCTGTTTCCCAACTAAAGGTTAGCTCCACAATGAAAACGCCAAGTACGCCCTTCTGATCCATCTATCCGCCTCTCTCTTTTCTGTCTCTTTTCATTTTCTTTTTTTTTGATAACCCTAACTTCTCTCGCCGCCGCTATCCTCTCCCTCAAGTTGTCTGAAATGCACATGACAGGCTTCAAGCTCTTCATTTTCTCTTCATCTTCTTCACTCTTCCTCTCTCACGAGTCACGGCCTCACCCCCTCCATGCGAAGTGCAAAGTCCCTCTGAAACTCTCAACTCTTTTTACAGTGGGAAATATCCCCTTGGTTAATCTTCTTCGCCCAAACCAGCCCCGCTCCGCTGAAACCGCACTCCCACCCCGCGTCACCCCCACCCCGCATCACTCCGCAGCGCATGGATTCTCCCTTTTTTGTGCGGTTTGCAAGTGCGATTTTTGCAACTCGCAAGAGTGGGGGGCGGGGCCAAAAAGAAGGGACAACATCCCCCCGCACCCATGCTCACCCCTAATTGCTACATGTTACATCCATCTGTAAAGGTTGTCCCAGAAGTACATGAACTCAAACGGCATACCTTATTATCAAAAGCAGAGTAATTACAAACTTAACTATGAGTAATAATATATTTATCAAAACAGAATTAAGACTAAGAAGACATAATGACTGTAAATCTTGTTGGCTTCACGGGTCTTAATTACTTAGTGAAGGGGAATGGGCATGGTGGAATAAGCACTTCAACAACTCCCTCAAGCATCTGGATAACCCTCCTCATGGTAGGCCTAAGAGAAGGGTCTTCTTGAATACACCAAAAGGCAACCATCACAAATCCCTCCAGATTCTTTCTGTCGTCCAAGGCCTGCTCATCATATTCAACCAGAGCAACTAAAGTTTCTTCCCGATAGCAGTCATAAGCCCAATCAGTCAAAATTGCTTTCCCCTCCTCACAGGCATCCATTTCTACGCTTCTTCTGCAACAAATTATCTCTAGCAGCATAACACCGTACGTATCTATAAACATCCACCTTGGTTTTGATCGCCATGTGCCTAAACCATTCAGATGCAACATACCATTTTGTTCCTCTGATGCCTGTGAGAGTTCGGCTTTAGTCCATCCTCAAAAGCTTTGCCAATCCAAAATCAAATATTCGATAATTGTAATAATGACGTAGCGGAAGACTAAGGTAACTAATCAAAGAACAGCGTCTTCGATTCTGCAAGGAGAAGCGTCTTCGTCTTCTACCCCAAAAGATAAAACAAGCCCGCAAGCTAAAGAAAGATAAAACTCCGCAGAGTATTTGAGAGAGAATTCTCTGATTTTATAACAATTCAATTGATTCTTAGTTTTACATAATAAGCAAGCCTATTTATAGAAGAGAAATACTTGTAGAAAAAGTAAACCTATTCCTAGTAGTAATAGTAAACCTTATTCTAGTAGTAAAAGTAAACATTTCCTAATAGCAATAGTAAACCTTATTCTAGAAGGAAAAGAAATAAATAAAGCAAATCTAAGCCTAATAAGTAAAGGAAATAAAGTCTTAATTCTAATAAGGAAATAAAATAAAATAAACTCCTGGTTTGACGATCAAGTCTTTCCTTTTGTACTTCCATTGTCTGCAACAGGTATACTTCGAATCAAACGGCTCTGCTTCAATATTATTTTTGGCATCTTTTCTATTTTCGTTTGCACAGAAAATATTATTAAATTCCGTCCTACATCAGACACCCCCACTTGAAAAAAACTCGTCCTCGAGTTTTCTTTGCGATAAATCACACGAGGCTCTTCCAAAAAAAGATACTTGAAGAAATCTACATAGATAGCGTGCGGCTCTTCCGGAGAAAGATACTTGAAAAAAATCTATGTAGATAGTGCCAAGACACGACGTTTCCTTTTTGTCTCCTTCTATAATTTCTCCAAATATTTTTTTCTTAATGTCACCTTCAACTTGATTGTCTTCTTTAAAGGAATCACCATTGTCAATTATTTCTGTGGTGATCGTGATGAGCTACGCTTGTGGTGAATATTCTTCCACTGGTACAGTAGTTGGAACCAATGGTTGTGGTTGCACATGTTGTTTCTCTGACGACAACTCCACTTTTTCATCGTAACTAACATTATCTTCATATATGGGTTTCCTATTTGGAAATTCATAAATATGGTTAGAAACGGGTTGAACGCAACTTACATCATCATCACTAAAATCTTCATAGACCGGTGGTTGGTTTATGGGTGCAAGTCGTTGGTGACGAGTAGGCCTCACTCGGATCCCATAGTTAACATGGGTATCATTGTACATGTGACTACGATTAGGACTTATGTGCATGCGCTCTATCATCTCCCACATCTGGCGCATCTCTTGTTGCATCTCTTGTCGCATCGTCTGCTGGAACTTTTGGAAATCGACTCTCCAAAGAGCCTCCCTGTCACGAACAACGTCGTTATAGAAGTTGTTATTGTAGTATAAGTTGGCCATCGAATCCGGATAATGCCGGCTCGGATACCCCATGAGTTTGGCTCTCAAAAGAGCCCCTCCCCCTACAAACAGCGTTGTTGGAGAAGTTTGTCACCGTTGCGCTAATTGGCCATGATCAGGATAAAGTCTGCTCTGATACCAACTGACGTAGCGGAAGACTAAGGTAACTAATCAAATAACAGCGTCTTCGATTCTGCAAGGAGAAGCGTCTTCGTCTTCTACCCAAAAGATAAAACAAGCCCGCAGGCTAAAGAAAGATAAAACTCCGCAGAATATTTGAGAGAGAATTCTCTGATTTTATAACAATTCAATTGATTCTTAGTTTTACATAATAAGCAAGCCTATTTATAGAAGAGAAATACTTGTAGAAAAAGTAAACCTATTCCTAGTAGTAATAGTAAACCTTATTCTAGTAGTAAACGTAAACCTTTCCTAATAGCAATAGTAAACCTTATTCTAGAAGGAAGTAAAACAAATCTAAGCCTAATAAGTAAAGGAAATAAAGTCTTAATTCTAATAAGGAAATAAAATAAAATAAACTCCTGGTTTGACGATCAAGTCTTTCCTTTTGTACTTCCATTGTCTGCAAACAGGTATACTTCGAATCAAACGGCTCTGCTTCAATATTATTTTTGGCATCTTTTCTATTTTCGTTTGCACAGAAAATATTATTAAATTCCGTCCTACATCAAATAATCATGAAGAAGAATGTTTTGAGGCTATATTTATATCGCAATGAAAAGTATCTCAAAATATATTTATATGTGTAATTAAAATAACAGGGCTCAAGAAAACATACATAACATGCTTTTGTAAATTAATATATGTAAGGTCAGTAAATTTGAACTTACAGCTTAGGTTTATTCTCTTAGGATGACTTTCTGCGCTTTCGTAAATTTTCTGCATTAACATTGTATCTTCATATTAGCCTATATTCTTAATTTCTCATTCCTAAGCCTTACTTTAAATCTAAAAATTTGGGCAGAGTAACACCATGTTTACAATGTTATAAATGCAATTTGGGCATCATAACGACAAATCTAAATATTTTAATATTATTTAGGCATCATAACAACATATCTAAATATTTAATATTATTTAGACATCATAACGACATATCTAGAATATCTTAAAATTATTTGGACATTATAACGGCGCTATTGTAAAATAACTAAAAATATTTACTCTTGAGTAACCGTGAGGAGAGTAAATTTTTTTTGTGAGAAAACTGTTGCAAGTAGGGGTGTATAATGGTGAGGTTAATAACCGCGAATAACCAGTAACCGGCATAACCGTTAACCGGAAAAATCGGAAAACCGGAAATAAGCACAATCGGATAACCGGGTAACCGCAACCGGTTTTTATTTTATATATATATATATATATATAGATTATACTATTATTAGTATTGTTTTTTTTTTTTTTTAATTTGTAATGTTATTTTATTTTATTGTAATTCACTGATTTGTGACTTGTACAAGGGAGGAGCTGCACTGCCACAGTATGTCTACTGTCTAAGTGTCTTGTGTTTAGTTGGATTTGTAATTTTTTTTTTTTTTGGTGATTTGTGACTTGTGAGGAATTGAGGATGGCATATGGGCTATTGGCATTTGGCACTGCAGGTGCACAGGATACTTGGATTTGTAATGCTTTTTATTTATTTATTTATCTATCGTTGCATTCATGATGTTATGTTGTTAATTTGTTATGGAAATTGCTAAATTGAAAATTTTGATTTGCTGAAAAGTAGCCAAATATTGATTTTTTATTAAAAAAAAAAATTAAAAATTGTAACAATAAAAGAAAACCGGTTATCCGCTTAATAACCGATTTAAAATAACCGGATAACTGGCGGTTGGTAAAAACCTACCGGTTGCGGTTGCGTTTGTAAAATAGGCATAACCGGGGACCTAGAAAGCGGTAGTGGTTATGAGCAAATAACCGCTACCGCAACCGCAACCGCTTGTACACCCCTAGTTGCAGATTTGTAGGTATTTATAGGTAAAATTTTAAGGACACATCTGAAAATTC
>JAJPGS010001048.1:0-81174 GCA_028654335.1 Alnus rubra | reverse complement strand
TGCTGGGAAAGACAAAAATGACTATAAATTTTTTTAATAGGACAAAAATACTTCTATAAATTTTTTTTTTGGAAAAAAATTATATTTAGCTTCTAGATTTTTATTTGATTTGAATTTAGTCTTTGGGTGTCTAATTTTAAGAATGCGGTCCATAGGTTTTGCCCAAATTTTAAATAGGTCCCTGTATAACTTTTTCGTCAATTGACACGATAGCGTTCATATCAACATCTAATATCAATATCATATCATTAAGCGCCAAATCATCCATGAATTTTTTATTTTTTTTTAAATAAAAAAAACTCAAAAAAATAAAAAATAAAAGACCCCAGCTCAAAAAAATAAAATGTAAATAAACATCTTCTTTGTAATCTTATGCTTCGTTTGTTTCGACGTAAAATGATTTCTGAAAAATGATTTCAGTATTTTTCGGTATTTGGTAGGGGCGAAAATAGTGGTCAACTAAAAAATGATTTCCGTTTGACCAAAAATGCTTAATAAATTTCGAAAAATCATTTACGCTTTTTAAAAACGTAAATCATTTTCTGTAGATGGTAGACACAGTCGACTCTCTTTTAAACAATGCAGTCAACCTTTACATTCAAGCAGTTCATTATCGCCGAATTTCGACAAGCCAGATTCCGACACTGGTCGATGTCGAAATTCGACAAATTATGCCGGAATCCGGCGATGTTCAGCAACGTCGCCGGATTCCGGTGGTACAGTGCCAGATGCTGGCTAGGCTGGCCGAAATCTGGCTGGAGCCACCGGATCTCCGGCTATCTGGCTGGATCCGGCTGTTCTGGCCAAAACTCCAGCCATCTGGGTGGGATACTGGCAGGATCCCAGCCAGCTGGCCGGAATCTAGCCAGGACCGCCGGCTTCCGGTCAACTGCTGGGATCCAACCGTTTTGTGCCAGATTCCGGCAAAGATCGCCGGATTCCGGCACAAATGGCCTGATTCCGGCCACGTTTGCCGGAATTTGTATGAAAAATATTTTTATATTATTTTATATTAATATTTTTTATTTTGTGAATAAAATTTAATTTTTTTAAATTAATATTATTAAATTAAAATATAAAAAATATTTGTAATTTTTCGTACGCGCCAAACACCGAAAAATATTTTTCTGAAAAATGACTTCCCTGAAAATATTTTACGACGGAAATCATTTTACACCGAAACAAACGAAGCATTAATCTTCTAGACACATGTGACAAATAGAAAATCGTTAACTTTGACGGTAAAGTGATAGATGAATCAATTTAAAACTTGAGTAATATTTAAAGACTTTATTCTTAAAATTGAAAACCCAATGATTAAATTCAAATCCGATAAAAACTTAGGGATTAGATATGATTTTTTTTCATTTTTTTTTAAATAAAAAAAAAAGATAATTAAAAACTAAAATTTATTTTTTTTTTTTTTAAAAAAATTTAAAAAAAAAATGAAAGAGCTCTCAGCCAATTAAATTGGGGTGCATGCCATGCAGCCATGGGTTCTTTTCATGCTCATGCATGCTATTTTAGCGTGGTTAGAAATTGACATAAAGGATAATGAGGGGTACTGGGTAGTCATCACGAAGAGGAAACCATGCATGACGCAAAGAAAGAGCAGAGGACCGATGTGCAAGGCAATTACGTACCGAAGAGCATGCATACATACACATTATGCATCGATCACTCCAATGAATGCAACTTTCCAGCTAACGCCAAATATGTTATTGGGAACTATCCATGCATCATGATTGGCTCGAAATACTTACAAAATTGAATATATATCACAAGTACTCTCACTTTTGTTCAGACGACTAAATACTCTAGCTGTGATGGTTATCACAATTTATTAATCGTATGGCGTGGGCCTAGAATGTAGTCCGTTAAAAGTGTTTCATATCACTAAGATTTTTTTTATATGGATCCTTTATAAACTATGGTATTTCATTTTCTATCAATACGTCTTTTGAAAGTGTCATCAATGAGCCATAGACTTTCACATGGTATCAGAGCGGGTTCCTTGGAGGATGATGGGCATTTCCCTCCCGATGTTGAATACGTGTTTGGCCAAAAGTTGTCACACGTGAGGGAGCGTGTTAAAGTGTCATACATCACCAAGAGATATATGACCAAGAAACTTTATAAGTCATGAACACCTCTCTTCTCTCAATACGTCTTTTGAGAGTATTAAGTAAGGCTCATGGACTTTTACATGATATTAGAGTCACAGGTTTCTTACGATGATAGACATTTCCCTCCATTTGTTATCCACATGTTTGGCCATGTGTTGCTACACGTAAGAGGGCGTGTTCAAAGTGTCCAACATCGCTAAGATTTATTTCACTTGGGCCCTTTATAAGACATGGTGTCCCGTCCTCTCTCAATGCGTCTTTTAAGAGTGTCAATGGGCCTATAAACTTTCACATGGTATCAAAGCCGAAGATCCTAAGTTCGAATCTTGACTCCATCATATATCTCAATTTCAATTAAATATTCCATGTGTTAGGCATCACCTATTAAAATGTAGTTTGAGCCCACACGTTAGAGGCAGTGTTAAAGTATGATTAAATGATTAAATTTACCTCTTCCTATTAGCTTAAGCTTTTAGGACAAGTGGTGATTTAACACGATATTAAAGCCAAAGGTTCTGAGTTCGAACCTTGACTTCATTACCTCCCATTTCAATTAAATATTTCACGTGTTGGGCTTTACCTATTAAAAAGAAGTCTGAGTCCACACGTGAGGGGAAGTGTTAAAATATTGATTAAGTGATTAAATTTTTCTTTTCTTATAAATTTAAACTTTTGGAATAAATGATGGTTTAATTGAAAATTGATCAGTTTCCACCCTCCTAGACCTTATTACCCTGATTGTATGTGGAAACTAAGTGAACAAGGAAGCAGTGATATGTGAGAACTTGTTTTACTTAATTCGAGTATCTTTAGCTTTAGTCTTTTGATGAAGTCCGGCAACTTCTTCAATGTTCTTTATTTTCCTATCTTGTTCTTCTTGATTACTTTGTCGTTTGGTTTTGGGACGTTTCTTTCTTGGAGATCCTTGTGATGGTCTCCCTCTTGTAATTTGTATATTTTAATTCAATAGTACTTGTTCATCAAAAAAAAAAAAAAAAAGTTGTTATAAGGACAACTCATGTTTTTCTTGAGTCCAATTCTCTTAAAGTTTATGTAACTTTTAAAATTACTAGCTATTCTAATAGTGATTTATCGCGCATCTAACATTTGTGATTTTAAAAATTATATCAATTTTTATGATGACTCAAGGAAGATATGAGTCTTCCTCTTTATATTACTCCAGATAGGCTAGCTCTAACTCGATAACTTATGCTCGCTTTTCTCATGAAGACCCAAAATAGAAAAGTACACACTCATTCTATCATACTAAGAGGTTCCAAGAGCTGAGATAGTAGAACCTTTGTATCAATATTTTATGAGAAATCTTCAATTTAGATGGGCCGTAAAACCCTCCAATAAAAGGGGTTAACACATCATCTAAAACACTAAATATATTATACATAAAATAGACATGAAAACTCTAGATCGTAAAACAATTTTTCCCCTTTCAAGATACCCCACCAGATCTTACCTAACCACCCGTCCACCCCACAGTTGGAATTGCCGAACGCCGCCGCCGGAATCGGATGTGTTGATTTACTGCTGTTTGGTTTTGAATTTGCTAAATTTTCACTTTTTTTTTTGTAGAGTTAAGGATCTTGTTCCAAATGCATTTGGGTTTTCAACGAGGATACAAGCAGTGATGGGTTGTGGGTCAGGGTGGTATGTTCTGAGATGGACTGAAGCTAGCAATGCGGTGACTCTATTCTTGGGTGGCGGGTAGCCTTCGGCGGAATCCAGCGGCAGCGTTGGGCTGAGGAGGGTGATGGTTGTGGTCGGGGTGGTTTCTTCTGTGGTGGGCTGAAGTTTAGGCAATGCAGTGGCTCTGTTCGTGGGGTGGCGGTGGCTTTCGACGACAGCGTTGGGCTGAGGAGGGTAATGGTTGTGGGTCGAGGGTGGTTTGTTCTGTGTGGATTGTGGTTTGCTTTGTTCGTGGGTGGCGGTGGCCTATTTTAATGGGGAGTGATCCTTACACTCACAATGCACAACAATGACACAACACCAAGGCATAATGGAGTGGGCCCATGTGTAGGTCCCACTCCATTGTTCCTTTGTGTTGTGTCATTGTTGTGTAGTCTGAGTGTTTTAATCATTTCTTTATTTTAATAGTGATTTTAAAAGTCATATATATCAATTTGTGAGGAACTCAATTACTACAAACGTGAGAATAAAGAGTTTAAATCAAAACCGTAAATTATTTTTCAAAAAATTAAATATGCTTTTATGATTAAATTAAAAATAATTTCTGTTGAATCATCATTTTCAGTTGCACCAAACAATAAAAAATACATAAAATATTTTTTATAAAATATTTACGCTTAAACAAACAGAAGCATATGGATAGCCAGTAGTAGTTCTGATATTTTCCATTATGATTAGAAGATTTCTGTGGTTTTATGGCTCCTATTATGGGAAGAAAACAAAGAAAGACTGTTGCAAATCTGATAAGGTTGTAAGAATTTTTCCTTGATGAACTTGTTATCGAGAAAGGTGAAATATTTTTTCTATTTCAAAACTGAAGATAAGGCCGGACCAATCTTGGGACCAAAAGGCAGTATGGGGAGTGTATATTAAGGATGGAGATAACTATGGGTTTCGGCCCATTAGATTCAAACCCCGGCCCCAACAATCAAACAACACCAACAAATGATGTGTGAAGTGGTTTAATCCACAGTGTCGTTTTTGCTTACAACCAAAAACGACACTCCCAAACATCCGAACCATCTGATTGTCGTGTTTGTCATCAATAAAGTTAGGAAATTAAGGCAAATAATTGATAATGGGGAAGAATTTAAATCAGAAAACCAAGGAAAATGCCTCAGTGACCTGATTTTAATTCCTAAATTTTAACCTTTTAGATACGTACGTACACATCTATAATCTAGTAAAAAAACAAACAAAAAAAAGCATTTGAATGGGAGGAATCGTTCCAGGTAATGCGCTCTAAGTGGTAAATGCCGGTAAACCTTACGGCTGATGAAAACTGGAGTAGATCTGGACAACTAATAGAGGACACTCGTACGGTTATAACTTCCCTATCTAGCAAGCAGACTAGTCTCAAAAACTGTGGTGTATAGCTTAGCAAAGAATGTTGTTAAACAAGTCATAGATCGTTTTAAATTGAAGAAATTCCTAGATGTATATGTGATAATATTTTATTAAAGCAATCTGTTCTATTTTCTTGATTGAGGGATGAAAGTAACATATTATATTCAAAAAATTAATGAGTAATGCTAAATACTACATCCTTACCTCACTGGACTAATATTGCAGTTAATCTAAAGACCGATGGTCACTGCTACATCAGTCCAGTGAAATGAAGTTTAGATGAAAGTGTTGTATGTTGCCTTAATCATAATTAATTTGGAAATGTTTCTTTTCTCTTTATACCTCTTTATATAATTGAGAAGATTAATGCTCCGTTTGTTTCGACGTAAAATGATTTCGGTATTTTACGGTGTTTGGTAGGGGTGAAAATAACGGTCAACGAAAACCATTTTCGGTTTGACCGTAAAACCTTCTTTAATTTTTGGAAAACGATTTACGGTTTTTAAAACCGTAAATCGTTTTCCAAAATTATATTTTTCGTCTTTACACGCACGTTTGATATCTGACTGGTTGAATCCGGCAATAGTCGGTCGATCGAAAATAGGCAGCACCGGAATCCGGCATCATCAAGTCTCTGGAATAATGCCGGCGTCGGAATCCGACCACCGGAATACTGCCGGCTGCCGGAATCCGGCGACAGCGCCGAATGCCGGCGGAATCTGGCCGGAATCCGGCCTGATCTGACCGGATCCGGCCTGATTTGACCGGATCCGGACACTGATCCGGCCGGATCTGGCCAAAATGGCCGGAATCCGGCCTGATCTGACCGGATCCGGCCACTGGTCCTGCCGAGATCCGGCCAAAATGACCGGATCCGGCCGGATCTGACCGGGCCCGGAGGTGTCCTGCCGGAATCCGGCCAAACATGCTCGCCGGATTCCGGCAACGTTGACCGGTCGTTGCCGGATTCCGACGACAGTTGCATTTTCACTTTTCGTAATTTTTTCGTGCGAACCAAACGCCGAAAAATATTTTCGAGAAAATAATTTCTTTTGAAATTGATTTCGTCGAAAATATTTTACGACGGAAACCATTTTACATCGAAACAAACGGAGCATAAATTTCATTTTTCTCTTTTCAATCTCTTTTACCATATCATATAATCACAATCTACCGAACATGCAATTCAAAATAGACAATATTGTAATATCAAAATCGATTTATTTGAATCAAAACCCTAATCTCTTTATTATTTTGTTGTTTTGAAATTTTAGTAAATTTGAGCAGCATAACCTCTAATGTACTATCATAATCGATTTTAATGGATAGAATGTATTCATTATATAACGAGGCTTACCCTGATCTCATAGTTTAATCTTATCAATTAAAGTACGTTTATGTGAATATGTGGATATGCCATGCATAAGATATATAGGCAGTTTGAAGTTGGACCCAGCGAAAGGAATTTGGGCATGTTTGAGTAATAAGGATTTTTTAAATACTGATTTTTTAGAATTCAAATTCTATTCAGATTTTATGAAACTTTTTATAATTTTGTCTTAAGTTTTATAAACTATCCAAATATAATTTCAAGAAACAAATTCTCTTGGTATTTGTAATTTTTTAAAAAAATTCACACACACAAATGAGCTATTGTTCCAAAATTTTAATGAGAGAGCTAAAAATGGTGGCAATAATTACCCTGAGGTTGTCTATTAGGTGAATTAAAAGGAGAGAGTAAAAGCTTTTCACTAGTATGATATCATCTAGAAAATTAGTGATAATGTGTTTTTAACATGTTTTGTAATTTTTTTTATTATTATTTTTAAAGTGTTTTGATTTGACATAAATGTTAAAATTGTTTTTGTATTTTTAAGAGTATTTTGTGTTTTGATTGTTTGTTAATTTTTTTTTTTGAGAAAAGAAAATAAAAGACACAATTTCAAAATTTTAACAATCGGAATTGATACAAATCTCGCGTAGAACTCACTATTGAAAATGAAATTATGTTTTGAGGTTTTTTTTTTTTTTTTTGATTTGGAAAGTGTTATAATGTGACATAAATGTAAAAATTGTTTCTGTGTTTTGATTATTTGTTAATTTTTTGTTTTAAAAATAGAAAATATTTTTTTTAACAAACCGAGTGATACAAACTTAAGGTGAAACTCATCGTTAAAAAAATGTTTTCTTGTTTATATATACATAATTAAGATTGCATTTAAATTATATAAAATATTTAAGACCGTAACATATCACTACACTTTTAAATTTGACGTCCACAACGGTTGACTTACTCTTCCATAATACAAACAAACTCGTGTCGTAGTGCGTGACTCTAAAATTACACTTTAAGCCATATAATAAGATGATGGGAAGCGGAGTCCTAGATTTTCATTTCAATTAACTATAATCTTTTTAATATTAAAAAAAAGAAGAAAAAAGCTATAATCTTTTTAATTAATAATTACCGAATAGGAAGAGAAAAGAAAGAGAGGGGAGGAGAGGTGGGGACACGTGCACGTGATCCAACGTACATATAAAAAGATGACACAAGTCAGCGGTGAACCTCGCCTCTGTGTGCTGGTACAGATCAGCGTGGAGGCCATGGGAGTTGGAGTTGGACCACTTGAAGAGGACACAAATGACAAATCTCAGCCCCAATTGTCTCATTCATTAACTTCACATCACATGCATCGACCGCTGTGTTTCTCTCTCTCACGATAGCTAGATTGGGGCCGGTGGTGGTTTATGAGCCACCGCATCCATCCGTCAGTCCATATATCGGAGTAAATGCGAGTAGTTGAAGCATCGGGAATTAGATGCCGGGAGTTAAAGATGGCATTAAATGCCACAACTTCCTTTTGACGTCCTCATAAATGAATGACTCTGACCAGTCTAACATTTTAGCCTCTTCAATAAGTTTTTTTTTTTTTTTTTTTTTGTAAGTATCTCTTCAATAAGTTTTGAGTACAACACTTCCCCACTTTAACAATTTAACAATCAACTAGTTTAAATTTACGTATGGATTAAATAATTAAATTTATTAATTTTTATTAATTTTTAATTTTAAAATAATTAGCAGAGCCAATAACTTTAAATTTGAATATTGAATCTGTTAGTTTATTTTCATTTCAATTTGAGTCTCACATATTAAAAGGTAGTTTAAGATCACATATCATAAAGAATTAAACTATTAATTAAGTAATTAAATTTACATATTCTTAACAATATAAGCTTTCAAAGAAAATAATGATTTAACAAATTTAACAAAATTTCAAACTTTTTTTTTTTTTTGGTTCCTTTTCCAGCAATTAGACTATAGCCGCTTGAATTTGCCAAATTGTTTGAATTATGGACGGATTTTTTTTTTTTTTTTTTTTTAGGAAGTAACAGAGAACTTCATTAGAATATAAGCCCCAGGGGAATTATACTTGACCAAAAGGCCAATACAAATTCATGAGAAGTTCATACATGCCCAAACGCAAAACACCACTGCCCGAAGGCCAATTGTAACCAGAGATAAAAAAACTCCACCCACTAAGTCAGGAAAGACCCGACTTAAAGCAGCTACCAAAGGTAGACTGTAAAAAGATTCAGAATATACAAAAAACAAAACGGCTACCTAAATAATAAATAAACATTACAAAGAACTGACTTTAAGCCCTTCTGAACAATAAAGCACAACTTAGCACATAAAAGAGAGACAGATCTAGCAAAAACGCCATCAAACAATCCCAAAAATGTCTAAAATTACATAGGTAGACTGTAACAAAAAACACCAACAGAAACTTCAACCCAAAGCCGGCAGAAGAGACAGGCAGGTTTTGCCAATACCGGCGGCGCGTGGGAAAAACGCGCCGACCCCAGTACCACCCAGCCCAAGAACAACCGCCGCAAGCCCCCTCCCCACCGTGCAAGACGTGAAAATTACGGACGAATTTGGATAGGCATTACTTTCGCTATCTACCCATTAACGGGCACATGGCGTACATAAGTATGTGGGTGCATATATTATCAATTTGTTCACATACCCACTTATCTATCACAATTGCAATAAGTATGATTCCATCACTTCTAATTGACTATTACGATGGTTGAACCATCCTTACAACTAGTTAGACGTGGACAGGGCGGCCAAACCAATAACTATTAGGATCGTTCGACCACCTTAAAAGTAACTAAACAGTTGCCCTACGAACCCTAATAATAGTAGTTGTGGTGGTGTAACAATGAGAATGATGATAATGGTAATTGCAATAAAAATAGGTAAGCCGTTGCTTGATAGAACAAATTAAAATTTTTAACATACAATATAACTCAATAAAATTTGAATCGATTATTTAGATGGGTACAAATTAGAGTTATATTTATTATACCCTCTTTCAATCCTATTTACATTAGATTTAGATCTATAAATCCTATTCCATTTGCAACTTACCACCACCATTAAAAGAGTCACCAACATGGTCCAACTCAGAGGACAAAGTACACCTACTACAGTGGATGGGATTGGGACAATTTATTACTTCCTTCAATTTTGTGCAAAGCCTCATTAATTCATTCATACGTATCGGTCCCCAATTGTACAAATTCATTCTTCCTTTTTTTTTCTCTCTTTTTATATATATATATATATATATATATATATATATACAATACTTTTGTTGTGCAGTGGGCAAGAGCTGGAGACTTTCCTCGTAGCACCTACCATGTCAAAACTACAATATTACCTTATTTTTGTAATGAATACAAATAAAGAAGATTCCAAAAAGTTTCTGCACGAAAAGATTTCTAGAAATTTTATAGGTAGACATGAATGCTCGATCCTAAACAAACAGAATATGATAAATTTTCTATACTTCATTAATTTATAATTTAATGTTCATAAATTATTTTTTATCGGCTTAAATTTTAAAAATAAATGGTAATTTATTAGGATATTAGAAGAAAGATTATAATTTGAATTTTTTCTCTATCATTCACCTCTTATTTTAATTAAATATCTTACATGTTAGTCTTCAAACAAAGTTATCCTGTATTTTTACAAGTAATGCTACTCTTCACATCTATTTATTACACAATTTTTCATATCGACTAATGTAACTATTTTAAGTGATTTTCATATCAACCACTTAAAAAAATAAAAAGAAAATCACGTTAACTTGTGAAATGAATATAATAAATGAGTACGAAGAATAATGTCACTCATTCTTTATATACGTTTTTTCAAGAATAGAGATTTCTAACAAATTTTGGAATCTCCACCCGCTTACTTGGATTGTTGGACAAATAGCCCCCATTACAAAAAAATAAAAAATAAAAAAAATCAGAGCCTACATATATATTATCGGATCGGGCCTTTAACTATCTCATCTGAAAACTAATTAGTGTCTAAAGAAGGAAGCCAAAACCTTTTATGACATACGAAATCGCACATCGCAAGGCATGTTCTAAGAATCGTTAACGTGAATAGAACGACACTGTTGCGCGTCAACAATCCCTGCCTCAAAGTTGACGACGCTCCAATTATTCAAATTCATGACCTTTTGGCATGTTTGGGTGAGATGTCTTTTTTAAATACTGTTTTGTAGAATTTCAAATTTTATTAAGATTTTATCCAAATTTTTCTAATTTTGTCACAATTTTTTTAAACTATCCAAATATAATTTCACAAAACAAATTCTCAAAACATATTTATAATTTTTCAAAAACTCACATTCCCAAAGAGCCATTAACTCTTATATTATTTGTTTGATCGGATATTTAACATCTAATCTGAAAAGCAATTCCCAATATGTGCATTTAATGATTGTAGCAAGTTGGGCAGAAAATGATTCTTTTTTTATTCAAAATTATTGGCGTGGTCAATCAATTTCCAAGTTTGAACAGATCATCACGGACAACAACCCGAGAGAGTGTGTATTGTCTGTTCCAAAATCCGTGCAAACATTTACCTCAATATATGTAATTCTCAACGATGACAGAAGACGACGAAAAACACAACCTAAGAAGATGAAAAAGAAGATGAAAAAGAAGACAAAAAAGACGCTGATACAGAGAGGCACACCCAAAGCTGAGGATAAAATTTGAAACCCGACGTGTTTTAGAAGTGTCATCAAGCGGAGAAAAAAGCAAAGGGAAAATGCGATAACAGTTACAGGACATATGGCTCCTTCGTCTTCATCTTCACCTTCTTCTTCTTCCTCCAAATCTCCTCCTCCTCCTGCCTACCAATCCCCACAGTTCACCCCTGTAAGTACATAAACTTACCCAACATATTACTCTCGTTTGTTTCTCGAGAAACAATGGAAAGAAATTGTTTTGTTGATGGGGTTTTTGTTTGTTGTAGATTCAAGAATGCGAAAGAGAAGAGCACGATCATGAAGATAAGCACCGCCCAACGCCGCTCCACCAGGCTCAGAAAAGCGCCAAACCCAACGCCAGGAAGAGCTCGGAGAACTCTGATGCCGGCGGAGCGTCGGCCGGAGAGGACGGTTCGGTCTCGTGCAACAAGTGCCGGCCGCACGCGCGCGAGAAGATCTCGGTGGTTCCGCTGGACAACAGCGGCGTCAACAAGCAGTCTAATTCGTCGATGGCGAGTCCGAACGGTATATTCAAGTCGATATTTTCGTCGTTAATTCGGAAGAGCCCAAGGCCGGCGACGGAGGCGCTAACGACGGCGAGAGAGGAGCAGTGGAAGATTGCGGTGGCGGAGCTCTCGCACAAGGTGATTCAGGCCACGAGAAAGAGAGACGAGGCTGTTCTTGAATCTTCAAGGCTTAAGCACACCATGGTTGAGCTTGAGAAGAAGCTCAACAAGCTCGAAATCTATTGCCATAACTTGAAGTCCGGCCTCGAAGAATGCAGTGTGCGGAAAGTGAACCATTACAGCGTTAACGACAAAATCATTGATCATTTTCTGGCGTCGGTTTCGGAGGCTCGGTCGTCGGTCCGGCTTCTAAGCCGGTCGCTGGCTATGCAACTCCGGCAAATGGGCGGCAAAGTATACGAAAGAATTTCGGTTCTTCTCCAACCTTACGATATCAAAGTTTCGTACTCAAAGAACCCAAGAAGCTTGCTTTTCTACCTCGAGGCTATTCTGAACAAAGCTTTCTATGAAGACTTCGAGTCAGTTGGGTTTCAAAAGAGCGCCGTGACCCATATCCTGAACCCGATTGATCGGTGCGAGGCGAACTTCGAATCCTTCAAGTTGCTCCAGAGATTGACATGGGAGGAGGTCTTGAACAAGGGAACAAGACATTTCAGCGAAGAATTCAGCAAGTAAATTTAATTATTAAATTAATATGACAAGATAATGTTGAAATTGGTAAAATTTATTTTACTAATTTAATTATTTTTTAATCAATATTTAACAGGTTTTGCGACAGAAAAATGAGTGAAATTGTGGCGATGTTGGGGTGGAACAGGGCGTGGCCGGAGCCGCTCTTGCAGGCATTCTTTTGTGCGTCGAAGAGTGTGTGGTTGGTGCACCTTTTGGCCACCTCGGTGCACCCGAGCTTGGCTATACTTAGGGTGGACAAAGGGGTGGGGTTCGATGGGGTTTACATGGAGGACATAGCTGGAGATAGTGTGAATAAGTTGGTTCCGTCAGTGGTTCGGATCATGGCTGCACCTGGGTTCTATGTGTATGGTAGTGTGGTCAAGTGCAAGGTTCAATGCAGGTACTACAACAACAACAACAACAATGATCACAACAAACTGTAGTGTTGAAGGCAAGGGTTTAATGATCTTATATTATAATCACCTTAATTAGGAAGGGCTTAATTAATTTATGTGTTTAAAAATGAAATATTTTGATCTGTTTATAATACTTTTTTAGTTTTGCTTCTAATTGTTGTATTGTGGTACGGTGATTGTGATAGTATTGTTGACTTGGTTTGTGGTCCTGTGGATAATGTGTTTTGTGGGGTGGTTTTGTTTTTTATTTGAAAAATGTGTTTTTATAAAATTGTTTTTGTGTTTTGAAGAGGATTTTGTATTTTGAGTTATTTTTTTAGGAGTTTTAAAGAGTACTTTAGTATTTTGAGTTGGTAATATAGAAAATAAAAGAGTATTGCTATCTACTGTATACACTCATTTTACACCGACTGATGTAGCGTGTTTTAAAACAGACTATATCAATCGGTATGAAGAGTAGTATTACTCAAGGTTGATTATATAAGCAAAAAATATGACATGTTTTTAGATGTTGGGTTGTGGGGTTTTTTTGGGGCAAGTAGCTAGAGGATTGGCATTTCATGTTCTCTTAATTTGTCTCATTAGTGCATGGTTTGGTCTTATTGAGATCTTTAATTATCATTTTCTATTGTTGGTACATAGGATTGGATTCTTATTCTATATGAACTTTGATAAATTTGTATATATGGGTCCTAAGTAACCAAGGAAATTATAAGAGCATTTCCCGCGGCATTATTTATTTTAGTTATCTAAATTTTTAATAGATACTCCAACAGATTCTTTAAACGAATAAAAAATAGAATATTTAAAGATTCATGGAGAGAATTTGATTAGCTGAAATGTAAAGAATTTAATATTTTAGACAATATGTTGGAGATGCTCGGGTCGGGGCCATGCATGTGAATGGGGATGCTTCTCTTGTGAATGATTTTTGGATCTCCTGATGAACTTGACCTACCATTTTAGATGAGTATTTTTCTCCTTATGGAAGCAAATTCTATGTATGAGTATGGCCCCATGCCAGCACTCATGTCTATAAGATCACCTGAGATTCTGAGAAGTACAACTCATACATTAAAGAAGTACAAGCCTATTTGCAACGACAAGGTGAGAGTAATATCATAAATCCATCCATTGAGCTTCTTAGCCGTAGCCATAGCAGATGTTTAAATCCGCAATTTCCTACTCCTGTTGATTAATTAATTTAATTGTGAAGGTGATGATGATAAATCTCAATTATAAACTAGGTGAACCGGGTCCCATGCAATGAGACTGTGTTTGGTTGTTTGGGCTCCATTTATTCGGACAATCCGAGCAAATGAAATTCAACAACCTCTCACATAAAGTTGCCATTGCAGTGCACAATAGGATAAATCTTTGCATGAAATCTAAATCCAAACTAGAACCCCAAGTTTGCATATGTTTTTTCTATGAACGCTTCAAGGATAATGCGATCACCTCCAGAGGTCCAATTGGGGTGACCGACCACTCCAAGTACTTCCTTAGGATGGTCGGCCACCCATGAAAGAGGCTAGACATTTTTTCTTTGTATTTTGATATGAGAGTGCCACACCATGCTAGCTCCATGTCAATAAATCTTTTTGACAGGTTAAGGTAGCATCACCACATCTGTCCATATAGCTAGCCACTGATAAGTCTGTTTCCTTTTGTATACATGATTGAAATTCTGCTCCAAGTTCCTGGGTAGATTTACGGCACTGTCAAGGTTTTTATTAGCTTTTTTTTGACAGGATAGTTAGGCATGCAGATCCTTAGCAAGAGAAAAAAAAGCCATAAACATTATATATATATAGTTTTTGTCTGTCTTTTGCCTTATGGTTTGTTTCTTTTAGGCAGCTACGGACCCCAGAAGAAAGATAACGATATAGATAATAATTATAAGTATAAAAAGAGCACTGCACAGTCTGCACGTGATCAGTGTGTGCATATATGTCACATGTATTCATGATGAAGACTGAAATTTGAAGGGGGAACAAGTTTCGGGCCACCGGGTTACTTGCAAATGGGCATATAAAATGTGAGAGCTGAGTTTAATATAACCTACCAAGCATGCATCTTCGTTTGTAGGTGTTTTTGTCATCATTTTGATGCCCTAGTACGTTATAAAGGAAAAAGAAGGCGACAGAGAAGCATTGGTTTAGAGTCTGATTTGGGCAATTAGGCGCGCATGATTGATATCAATACACACTAGGAGGCCAGGAGAGCATGCTCTACCCCACCTGTTTTCCCATGCATTATTCTCTTTTGTTGTATTTTGTTGGCAGGCATAGGGCCATATGTCCCTAGCTAGCTTAGCCAGTCTATGGTCCAAATCCACAAGACCCATGAGAAGTGAAAGGGAAAGAACAACCCACCCATGTTACTCAAACAATGGACCAATTTGTCAACTTGTGGAGAGAGAGAGAGAGAGAGAGTCAACTTGTCATTTACTTTTCATGAAGACATGGATCAATTTTATTTCTTCCTTAAATTGGAAATTGGATGGTTTATTAATTTGTGTTCAAAATATCACATGTACATGTGAGTTATTCTGGCCTCGTGGGTTCAAACCCCACAAACGATGTCAATTGATGATGTAGTTGATCGTACGGTCATACTAAACCAACAAAAGCATGAGAGAATGAGTAACAACAATTGAAAACTTGCCAATGATTGTCGGCGGGAGGAATCTTTGGTGCTTAAGTTAACAAAGATAAGGGTGAAAAAAAATGGCTCTAACTCTAAGGAAAGAATGGTTACATTATCGTACCTGAAATGGTTGCCTGTTTTCTCCTTATTTGGAACGTATGCAAACAAGGTATGATCTTATAAGCCGATTGTTGTTCGCTAAGAGGGTACAAACTAAACTAGGTGTGGTGCTAAATTATGGCATTGACCAAGTTGTGATGCCAAATTATGACTTATTGGTAGGTTATGGACATAATTGAATTCTCCGCCTGAAATCATGGGGCAATTATGATGCATATAGTGGAGCAATTGTCCTTGGTGCCACAATCCTAGCATTCTACATGTATCTGCTATGTTGTCATGATTGGCCAATTTATCCAAGTTCCCTTTACTTGGTCATATCTCAATATATCAGTTTACCCTGCGTCCTCTCGTTGGCCATCGATCATAGTCTAGTTGTGACTTGTAGTTTGGGTGTTATTACCCCGACCCAAACCACTAGCTTTTGAGTTCGTACGTACTCTTGACTATGAGTTCTAAGTTCTAATAGAGTAAAACTGTAACTCCTTTGAGCTTCTTCCATTCGACTGCGCACTGATTGCCACTCCAACTGGTTGATTATGAAACTCTTCATTTTAAGTAGTGAAGTATGTTGTTCGATCCCTAAGCGAACGCCACTTGGAATGGATGCTTCTGCAACATATCATTGTGTGTATTGACATATATATCTCGTTTAGACCCCGTGTGACCGGCGGGTTTTGTATTGAAATCTTGATCGTATGTAAAAGTGTCTCGTTCAGGCAATCACCAACCAGGTTTCCGATCGAGCTATTCCGACCCTCAATTTTGACCAAATTTTTGAATTTCAAATTACCCTGACAAACCTAGACTTAATTATGCCAACATAAATCCTAACACTAATTATAGGTTCCTTATCCAAAGTTCAACAAATACCTTCTATTAATAGGACCGAAACCTTCTACAATTAGGATGTTCGAACTGCGTACAATTTGTGCACTCCACAAAGAGAGATGTTGCGGGGGCCATCTACTGTGAAAGTATATTTCTATTATTCGGGCACTCCAATTTATAAGATCATTTATTCTATATATATATATAAAAGAAAACATAACACAAGGAAAAAGAAACTTCTGAGAAACAACAATATCAGAAAAAAGAAACTTCTGCCAAGTGGCCGGATGCATAAGTCGTTACAAAGCCGTGTCAAAGTCACAAAAATTGAATGTTTCCTCCTATATGTAAAGAAGAAATTTCTCATTCCATTTCTGGAAACTTTTGATTGTTCAACCCTCTTCCCTTCCTTTGCCGGTTCAACATCGGCTACCCACCACGTCATCACCTTCATCTCGGAAAAGAAAAATAAAAACAAAACCCAGAGACAATCTCAACTTTTATTTCTTTTTAAACCACATTACATCTTACCTACAACGTAAATTCTTGGCCTATCAAATATAAAATCATGTGGAAATTAGGAAGTCTTTTTTTTTATTACATTTAACGGTGTATTTGATATTATGCGATTTAAATTTTTTAAACGATGTGACAACATATTTATCATATAACAACATATATTCCATTAGATTTGTCAAATCCGATTCGGATCATGAAATAGATCTTCTCTATTTCACTTGAAACAGAAAAGATCCTAACCAACATATGAGGTATTTTAATTATTACGAGTTATTTTAATAATGAGTAATGCTATATATATACCATACATTTTTATTTATAAATATTCCATAATGCTGACGTGGCAGCCCTAAGTAAACATTGATTGTATTTTTTTTTTTAAAAAAATAATGATCTGATGATTGGTTGAGACTTTCACGTTTGCATTGTAAGCTAGGTAGTTGTCGGATAAAAATAAGATTTATAGCGTTACTCTTTAATAATACTTACTTTGAGAGCCAAATTTCCAAGTTTTTTTTTTTTATCCCTAAAATATTTTATAATTAAAATAAAAATTAGCCTAAAAAATGTTTTGGACATCAGCAACTTGTCAAAACATTTGTAATCGAAAGCAATCATTCTGAAAAGATTTATTATATATCCACCAACTTATACTAAAAATCATGTCTGCCAATTTTTTTTTTTTTTTTTTTTTTAATTAAAAATCATTAACCAACCATTCAAAACACAAAATATTTTTATGATTGTGAAAAGATATATACATCTAACACATGCTACATGCTAAGAAACTTTATTGATCCACTTGAGCCATTAGGGTTAATTTAACAGCAAAATAATTTTGTTTTTCAAATTAGAGCTTGGAGGGCACTTGTTCCATAAAAATTTTTAAAAAATCTATACGAACTCTTATAAAATTAACTTTTTACCCTCAAAAAGTTTTTTTTCTTTTCTCTCCAAAATTTAAATTATAGTTCCACTCTTGGGTGGAGGAATTTTTTCTACTCGTAGTGTTTGGCATTGTGATTTTGTAGACAAAAAATACGATTTTAAACCAAATCTTAAACAATGGATCATTTGAGATTGTGTTTTTAAAAAATTGCTAGTTGGATAAGAAATCTGTTTTTTTAAATCGCAGACAAGTGATGCTTTTTTGAAAACGCATAATTTTAAAGGCCAAACTGCAAATTTGCCAGACGTTTAATCACGTTTTCAAAATTCATGTTTTCAAATCGCTACTTTTTGAAATTCTAAACCCAAACGTACTCTCAATCTATAAAATTACTATGTGTCTCTTAACATGTGAGAAGTACATGTTTTTTTAGTAGTAAAAAAAAAAAACATGTTTCTCGCATGTTAAATAATTCTAACTTTTTTTTTGATTAAATAATAATTCTAACTTATGAAGGGATCTATGACAATTTTATAAATTAGGTTAAGAAAATTTCTCAATTTTAGTTTGAAAGAAAATTCAGTTCAAGAGGATAATTATTAAGGAGGAAAAATCAAGATTAAGTCTATATTAATTTATAATTTTGAATTTTTTTACGACAACGGCGTGTAGATCGTTGCTGGTAAATTCAATTTTATATTTTGATTTTCAAATCAGCCATCGGTAAAATATTGATGTTTTAATTTAAAAAAAAAACAAATTTTATTTTTCAAAACACGTAATTTGTAACGGTTATGAACATGTTTTTAAACCCCTTGATCGATAAATGAGACTCGCAGCCATTTCGTAGCTTTCTCATTTTAATAATAAGCTTTTAATTGAATAAACAAAACCGTGTTCTCTCTCTCTCTCTCTCTCTCTCTCTCTCTCCCCCAAACCTTTTATTCTCTCTCTCTCTCTCTAAACCCTGAATTCGATTATTCGACGATCTCTCTCTCTGATTTCTGTTCCGGAGCGATCAATCAGAGGCTTCGAGGAAGATGTCTCAGTCCGATTCCGATTCGTCGTCGTACGGCGGCGAGTACAAGAATTTCAGGCAAATCAGCCGTGACCGTGAGTGCCATCATTTTTTTCTTCTTCTTCTTCCTTTTTTTTTTTTTTTTTTTCTGTAAATTAATAGGATTCGATGGTTAATCATTTCTTTGAAAGTTTGTTTAATTCCTTAGTAGCTTATTTTTGTTTAATGTTCGTTTTTCATGCTTGGTGGAGACATTTATTTAGATGCTTACTTTTGGTTTGTTGATATATGCGGCTTCGTAGAACAATTTGTCCTGGTCGGTTGGGGTTGTAAGGGATCAAGTTCTATATAACTGTGTTTCAATGGCTAATGCATTTAGTAACAATATATTTTATTTTTTTAAGAGTTATAGTATGGTTTTACTAGGATTTGAAATACTTAGTAGCTGTGGGGTTGAGCAAGCTAGTGAATTCGGGTCGTATTCTCGTTTCACTGATCAATTATGGTCGTTTTTTTGAATTTTTTTTCTTGTTTTTTGAGAAGTTAAAAAGATAAAGTAGGTGAGGGGAGGGGAGTAAAGGAAAAATGTGAATGGATTAAGGTATTGGTGGTTTCGTGATATTGGGATATCGTGGCGAAGTTTGGATAGTGGGAGTTGGCAACTTGAAAGACGAGTAAGACTCCTCAAAGAAGATAGGGTTTCATCTGAGAACTTTCTCTTAGCTAGAGGATAGAAGTTAAATCAGCAAAACCCAAGTGTTATTTGAATTGTGGACTGATGTTGATGAACTTGAAACGAGGATCTAGTAGTGAGATAATAGTATGTGAAAGCGTTAAAGGCTGAGACACCCACGGATGAAACAGAAATTCATATGTATAGGGACTGTCAATCACCAACTTGGGACAGAGCATTTTTTCATAGTTATTACTTGGAACCACGACCATCTCTTTTAACAGTTATGACTAAAAGAAGCTTTATCATGAGTGTAAATTATCAAAAAAGTAAATTATAAATGTCACAAGCTTTCGTGTTAGTAAAAGCATTAAAAGCTGTCGGTCTAGTTATGAAGATGACCGCTAATGCGATGCTGAGAATGACATTTTCCAATTATGGTCATATGCATAGGGTGTAGCTCAATTCTATGAGAACTTGAATGTGAAATTTTGGCAACTGCTTTCGGGTAATATGCAGTTTGCTATATCGTATTTTGCAATTAGTACTAGGTTAGGATGGCAGAAGGAGGAAGAAGTGGTAGCAGCATTGAGCGAGTTGAGCAGCTGTACACTTTGTAACTTGACAGGATGATGATGACGTTTTCCTGTCCTACTAGAGTGCAGTAAAAGGAAGATGCAATGAAGATATTCTAGGGAGAAAAGAGGTATTCCTGGATTGCTAACCCCAAAATGGTGTGAAGGTAGTCTTAGGTGAGGAGCTGAGGAGATAAACGTGTCTCCATGTCTTTCAGTAGTGGGACTAGATGAGGAAAGATTGTGAATTTGTTATCACTTCGTTTGGGAGAAAGTTGCTCGTGGTGATCTTACAGTACTTTATGTGTGGACGGACAATTCATCAGATGGTGGATGTGTCACTAAAGGCCTCTCTGCCTCTTGTTGCTTCTTGTAGCTCTGAGGTCAGCTGAATAGGCTGACAATTGGTAGAAGATGTAAAGCTGTTGACGTGAAGAGTAAGGCTGATCCGTAACACAACTGCAGAAGGTTGAATTAGGGTTGATGAACAGGAGAAGACCGCAATACATCTCCATCACCATTCTCCTCTGGGCTGATTAATTAGGTTAAAGAAATTATGAGGCAACCCCATTAAAGTGACCATTCAAGGTTACACCGAGTCTCTTTTAAAGGCTTAACTCAGAGCTTTGTTAAATGCTGACAAGAATTTGTCAGAGTGTATTTTGTATTTTAGGAGTGTTTGTGTTTGGGTTGTTTGTTAATTTTTTTATTTTGAGAAGAGAAAACAAAAGACAAAAAACAAAAATTTTAAGAAACGAAACCTTAGTTTTTTGTTTCCTATGATGGATAATGCCTAAGCTACCAGAAAAGTGCAGAGCTGGACGTATTTTATGTTCCAGAGTGTACATAACTGCTCCAACATGAGAATAGCCATAGCCTCCTCCCCAAAATCCCCATCCATCGCTCAATCTAAGGGCAAACCATCCCAATAATCATCTTCTTCCTCCTCCCACACCACAATCTGCCCGTTATGATCAAAACCAATTGGCCAATTCCGAGATTGGGAGAAACCATTTAAGCAACCACTCGAAGGGGAGCAAGGAACTACCACCCTTGTTAATTATTTGATTAATTGTTTGTTAATTATTTTATTTTGAGAAGAGAAAACAAAAGACAAAAAACAATTTTTTTTTAACAAACGAAGCCTTAGTTTTTTGTTTCCTAGGACGGATAATGCCTAAGCTACCAGAAAAATGCAGAGCTGGACGTATTTTATGTTCCAGAGTGTACATAACTGCTCAAACATGAGAAGAGTGTTAGTGTCACCTTAGACTAAATGTACGAGGTGACATATACTAGTTCAACACCTATTTATATTTGTCAAAGGTGTTGACAGAAACATTGATGAGGGTGATTGGTTATGTGGTTTCTTAAATAGTAGTGTGTTTTGGGTAGAATCCAAACTTCGGATCCAATGTTTGTTGTAAATGGTAGGTTAAGAGCTGATTTTTGCAGGGTTACTTAAATTTTATATACACACACACACCAAGGAAAAAAGGTATGGGGGCAACCAGAGGCTGGAACTCCTTACTTGGGCATAACCATAATAACACCTTACCCGCTGAAACACCAATCAAGAGGGGCCTAGATAGGCCCGCAATGTAGGGGATCCGCATGCGCTCCATCTAAACAGATCGAGCCATAATCTGGCCCTAGCACCACCAAAGGCATAATGATAACAAGCTGTTGAGCAAAGATTAATGGGCACGAGTAGCATTGTGCCCATGGAGACTCGAACCCATGTCCTCCCTCTCACCTAAAAACTTGGGAGTAAGCTCCTTACCACTAAGCCAACCCCTCTAGTGGTACTGAAATTAGATATTGAAATGTTTAACATCATGTCCACTGAGGTTTTCTACTTTATTTGCTAGAAAGAATGGACTTTGACAAAGGTGGAGAAGCTGGATTTCAGCTTGATACTAAGATCCTAGTTGATGAATTTACATCCTTTTTGAATTCTTCAATTTATTATTATTATTATTATTATTATTTTGGGGTTCCATAGGCTTAAGGCAGGGGGATCCAATCGGCAAAAAGTAGAATTACTTTGAAGTCTATGGACGGGTCGTGGTTGGTTTCAGGCTGGGTTTTTCTGGTTGGGAGAAGATGAGAATTACATCTTCCATTCACTGACGATGCCATTCTTTATGGGGCCAGGATGATCAATGGAGTTTGAGCCTTCTCTAAGTCCTTATGGTGGCACTTACAAGTCATGAAAACTGATGGTCTTTTCACTGAATTTTTTCTGCTCCAGTTTCAATCGAATTTATTGTTCTCATGTACGAATGTCTAGTATTGTTATTTTCTCAATTTGGATAACCATGTAGCTTTTTCTTCTCCATTGCGACTAAGAAACTAAATTCTTTTTCTTTAAATCTCCTTTAAACTATCTTATTCAAGTGTTTGATATGGCTACTTGCTGGTTTAAAATCTTAATTGCAGGGAAGCTTGTAATGGACTTTGATCAATGATTTTCTTGCTATCATCTTTGTGTTTTGTTGGTTACCCAAGCAAAAAGAAAACAAACTAAATTTTCTGAATCTTATGATTTATACTATGTTTAATTTAGTAATGTAGTCAAATGGCTATGGTGTTTTGGGTCTGAGAGAGATGCGTGGTGGAGAGTAGTGGTGGATTCTAAATACGACAGCCTATGGGGCGGGTGGTTCTCTCTCGAGTCGGCAGGTGCCTTTTGGGGTGGGGCTAGGGGTGTGGAAGAACATCATAAAAGGTTAGGATTCTTTCTCAAGCTTTACTAGATTTGTTGTGGGGGATGATCCCAAGATAAGCTTTTAGCATGATTTGTGGTGTGGGGACACAACTCTTAACGTAGCCTTTCCAGCTTTTTTTGGTATTGCCCGTGCGAAGGATGCCTCTATTGTGGATAATTTGGAGTTTTTGGGCGGTTCCAACTAGTGGAACGTGAGCTTTACTTGGGAGACTCACGATTGAGAGGTGGATGATTTTGCTTCTTTCTTCCAAGTGTTGCATTCAGTCAAAGTGAGAAAAGGTAGTGAAGATTAGATTTGGTGGGTCTCCTCCAAAAAAAGGTTTGTTCAAGGTAAAGTCCTTTTACTCCTTGGCTTGCTATGGGGGTAGTCGTTTTCCCTAGAAAAGTGTTTGGCGCACTGAGGCTCATTCAAGGGTTGCCTTTTACTTTAGACAACCTTAGAAAGCGACAAGTTATCGTGATAAACATATGTTGTATGTGTAAGAAGACTGGTGAGTTCATGAACCATCTTCTTCTCCACTGCGACGTGGGTTTTGCGTTGTGGAGTAGTCTCTTCAGTTGCTTCGGGATGTCTTGGGTTATGCCCAGACGGGTTATCTACTTGTTTGCTGGTGGTCAGTCCTCTGGAAGGCCAAGGAGCGTTGTGGAAAATGACGCCTATTTGTCTCTTTTGGTGCTTATGGGGAGAAAGAAACAATAGGAGCTTTAAGGATTTGGAAAGTACCTTGGAAGAGATTCTATCCTCGTTCTACCCTACATTGTACTTTTGGTCTACGGCTTATGTCCACCCTTTGTCATTTAATTTTGCTGACTTTCTCGCTCGCTTTTCTCTTTCTAATTAGGTGTTTCCTTTGTATACCCCTAGTGTACTAAGGGGTGCTTTACGCTTTTTTATTGAGATTAGTTTCTTACTTGTAAAAAATAAAAAAATATAGTCAACTCAACTATGCTTTAAATAACTGTTTGGTGAAGTTGAGATGGCTTTTTTCTTTAGTGGAAGCTTAATCTTTTCTCCCATTTACTTAGCAACTAAATGTAGATTAGAGGAAAAGATGTTCATTTGGAGCTTGTCTGTATGTTGTTGCAGTGATGCTCATAAGTCTTAATATATTTTATGTTTCTTTTGTATAACCTATTGGAACATTAATTTATTTTTTCATAAAATGATTGACACTCTCTCTTTTACATAGATATATGTATATGTATTTATATATGTATGTGTTTATGTATATATGTATGTATGTATATTATATTGTGTGTGTGTGTGTGTATACAGCGGCAGAACTAGCATTTGAAGTTGGGGGGTTAAAACTAAAAAAATTAAAAAATTTGGGGGGATAAAAATTTAATTTTTAAGGGATTATAGGGGTATTTCTTTTTAAAAAAAAATGGGGAAAACATGGCTACCATGTAGTTCCACCCCTGTATGTATATATGTAGATATACCTTCCAACTTGATTCCATTATTCAATTCAAATCCTATTTATGTGCAGGATTATTGCAGGAAATGCTTCGGTCGGCCAAAACAGGGGATTCAAAATCAACTTGGAAGGTACATGCAGCATGTAATAGTTTTCTATACATTTGAGATTTTTTTGGTAAGCTTTGCATTTAAGATATTTTGGTATTGTTTTCAATCAAAAAAGAAAAGGAACACATGCATGTTATATGAGTGTTATGAGTATTCATTAACTACGTATTTTTATAGCCCATGTTCACTTTTAAAAAGTTGTATGCATTTACTTTTTTTACCCTGATATCTTGTTAGTTATCTCTCTTATAAATGTCTGGTGAACTTTTATTTGCCGATTCTTTTAATTTATATTTTATTTTGTAGTAATTCATTTGTCAATTGTCTGTCCTTGAAACTCTTTTCTGTAGGTACTTATCATGGACAAACTTACTGTTAAGATAATGTCCTACTCGTGCAAGATGGCTGATATCACAGACGAAGGTGTTTCATGTAAGGATCATTGGGATATTCTCTGAATTTTATTTATTTATTTATTTTTTAAGTTCTTTCCCTCAGTGATGTTCATTTTGCTTTCTGCTTAGTCCATGCCATGTTATCATCTGCTAGAAGGAAATGTTTAATTCTTGTCATATTTACTACGTCATTGTTCTCACACTTATCTGTCAAAATACATTTGAGCTGATCATAGAATGTGGTGCTGCATAATACTTCATATCAATACGCATCACATCTTCAATTTCCAATGGATGGTTTGATGCCTCTGATGCACATGTCAATGTGGAATTTCCAACTCAGTGAAACCTTAATCCTACTTATTGGACTCGGCTACACAGATAGTTTTATGCATGAGATCCATGTTCATAACATGTGGCAAAAAATTTAGCTGACTGTCAACTTATTGCAACCCTTTTTATCTTTGGGGCCACTTTGAAAAAGATATGACACAGAAGTATAACATGAGCAGAGTTTATTGTGGAATGTCTCTAGATGAAAATGATTCCTTTGAGTTTTGGTTGTCTGCCCAAGGGGAGGGGCTGATGGTGATTAGCAGTTGTTATTTGAACACTCTTTTGATCCTAATGTCATAGATTACTGAAATATTTTCATCTACAGTATAGTCTATGCGGAGAGGGGATGAGGCAATTTGTTCTGTTGGTTAGGTGTGGCCAAGGCAACAAATATTTTTCAACCTGTTTTTCATAGATATTTTAGAGGTTCATACAAATGCTATGTAGAAAAGATATTTGAAATACAGATACTAGTACATCTATATTGTTGAGTGATATGGTTAGATTTTACTCAGAGGTCCAGTTGAAGGTAACCATGAAATGATTTATATCCAAAAGTTAGAATATACTGTAGAACTTATTTTAATAATAATGTATTGTTACTCTTCCTTATACGTACTATATGTTTTGAAGAATTTGTTGGAAGGCTGTTACACTGCGTTTTTATTTACAAGTTTTCATCTACTGTCTTGCTGGAGAGGTAAACCAGGCTGGTACAGAAATAAGGTGGACATGGTTCCACTATGTCTGATGTGGACGATATGGTGTGAGGGAAATTCTCAGACTTTTGAAGGGTTTCAGCTTCCTTTAGACAGACTGAACCATCTATTTGTGAGAATGCTTTTTCATTGGATGTCTCTTGAGAGTAGCAGTCGCTTTTTTGGAGTTTTCGGTGTCCCTGTCATTTTTATTAATAGACTTGTATAAAGAAAAGCAGCTAGGAAAATTTGTCAAATCAAATTAAAGTTGGGATAATGTTTTAGGTGATAAGACAATTGGAAAGCTATTTTGGATCATGCTTTCATTTTATCTGATTATTTGGGTATTTGTTCTGAAAGCCATTGCATTTTCAATTTTTCCTGCAGTGGTTGAAGACATATACAGGCGAAGGCAACCATTACCCTCCATGGATGCTATATACTTTATCCAGCCATCCAAAGAGAAGTAATTATTCTCCTTTTGGTATCCATTTGTAGATACTATTAGTGCTAGTTAAGCAGAATTACATGCATTCTGTTTTCTGGTTGGTTGAGGAACTCTTGCTGTCTTGGTCTCTATTTGTTTCTTTTTGTTAGGCTTTTTTATGTTTTTTTCAGTCATTTCTGTTGTAAAATTGAGCTTAAGAGATTTTGTCATGTTCCATAGACAAAGGTGCATAGATGGGTCCTTTCTAACTCTCTCTCCTTCATTAATTTGCAGTGTTATAATGCTCATGTCAGATATGTCTGGAAGATCGCCGTTATACAGGAAGTATGTGAAGGATATTTATTTTTCGTACTTCTCTCTTTATGAAAGATTTGATATTGTTGTGGGTTTTGAATCCATTTCCTTTGTATTTGTGAAGGGCATTTGTTTTCTTCAGTTCGCCTATTTCAAGAGAACTGGTTAATCACATAAAAAAGGATACCACTATTTTACCTCGCATAGTTGCATTGAAAGAGGTATTAGTTCTTTTGTTTTGGAAAATACTTTGTCCTTGGTGTGATGTTTGTGCTGGAACACTTTTATATGTCAGCTAGTTGCTTCATTTTCTTTTTCTATATTGTTGGTTTGAAAACTTATCAGTGGATAGTGATATAGTTCTCATTTGGGTGAGAAATGCAGATGAATTTCGAGTACTTCGCCATAGACAGCCAGGTATCTGATGCTACTTCAATCAACTTGTTGCTATCATATCTGTAATATAGATATTGTTATTATTAAATGATTTCAAATGAAGGCCTTGATGGGCCTTTTAGAGTTCTCTGCTATTCCCCGACCACTTGAAAACCTTCTTTTACCATCAGCCCAACCTTAAAATTACTATTGTAAAGCTAAACCTGGAAGAAGAGTTGGCTGTTGTGGTATTTTAATAAAAAGGTCAAACTTACACAATATGTGTCTCCTCTGATAGCAATATGTGATTATTGTCATGATCTTTTTTATCTGTGATTTATACAGGGTTTTATCACCAATAATGAGAGGGCTTTAGAGGAACTTTTTGGAGATGAAATGAATTCTCGCCAAGCTGCTGCGTGTTTGAATGTGATGGCTACCCGCATTGCTACAGTTTTTGCTTCGTTAAGGGTAATATATATTAGTTATTTCCAATATTGAATTTAAATGCATTGAGAATATTCTGAAGCATGTTTATATTATCAGGAATTTCCTAATGTGCGTTACCGTGCTGCCAAGTCCCTTGATGCAACTACAATGACAACACTTTGTGATCTAATTCCTACGAAGCTTGCTGCTGGCGTCTGGGACTGTCTTATGAAATATAAATCACTTCCTAACTTTCCTCAGACAGAAACATGCGAGTTGCTCATCCTTGACAGATCTGTAGATCAGGTTTTTAGGTGCATGTGTTTGTTATGGATTCATAATTTTCTTAGTCATACATAATCTATATTATTTATGATGAATATGCTTGTTTTGAAATTTTAGATTACTCCTGTCATACATGAATGGACATATGATGCCATGTGCCATGATTTACTAAATTTGGAAGGAAATAAATATGTGCACGAGGTAAGTTTTTTTATTGCAAAATTTTATAATTGTGTCCAAATCATCTGCAGTCTATTTTGGATATTCTACACCAGTGGATTGTATTGTTCAGGTTCCTAGCAAAAGCAGTGGTCCACCTGAGAAAAAGAGGTTCTTTTGGAGGATCACGATCCTGTCTGGCTTGAGCTTCGCCATGCACATATAGCAGATGTAATATCTCATGCTTATTCTTTCTTTTTTCTATAGATATATAAATATATAACTATTTATATACATAGACACAATATTAATGTGTTTTAAATCACCCATCTTCTCAGGCTAGTGAGCGGTTGCATGAGAAGATGACCAGCTTCATTTCAAAGAACAAAGCCGCACAAATTCAACATGGTTCAAGGTTGATGTAAATTGTACTTGTTAAATATTTCTCATTATTGCTCACCCTATACGGTTTTTGCATTCATCTGCTCGTACATTTATTTATTTCTTTATTTACTTATCAAAAAAAAATTATTTCTCATTATTGAATGATAATGCATTTGTATCTGATTGCACAACAGTTATATTAAAACAATGTTGCCAAGTACATCTAATATCTCTTATTTAAATAGAACATTTACATGAGATTGTTGATTTTAGCTGCATAAAATCTCAAAAATGTCCTAGATAATGGTCTCTGTAATTAAACTCCATAAGGTGGACCTTTGTGCTTGACATGGTCAATTTTAGGTTGACCATTTCTATTTACTCTGATTCTTTTTGGGTGTTGTGTGTGTGTGTGTGGGGGGGGGGGGGGGGGTGTTGCTACTGCTTTAGCATTTCTATCCAAAGACTCCATGAGCTGTGGATGGATGTTGTGATAATAGTGATGGGTATGTCAGAGTTCGTGCTCTGGTTTTCCAAGATATATGGATAGAAGTTCTCTATGCTGTGAGCTTTGAGGAATATTTATTATGCTTAATATCTAGATACGACTTAATCTATGCATATTAACTGTTTATAGTATTTTCCTGCCTCATTTTTCTTTTGACTGTTAAGTCCTTGGGCTTTGTATGACAAATTTACATTTCTCTCCCAGTTAAACTCTTTGCCTTGTTTCCATGGATCAAAGAAAGATGTGCTAGTATAAGCTATGTATTTTGTAATTTCTATTCAACCTTTACAGTCTGTTATAATGACTGTCATGATATGTTCTTCACCTTAAAGCCCACCTTTTATATAGGGATGGAGGTGAACTGTCTACACGGGATTTGCAAAAGATGGTTCAAGCATTACCGCAGTATAGTGAGCAAATTGACAAGCTCTCCCTCCATGTAGAGGTTAGTGTCTTGTTTATGTGAACCTTTTCTTTTCTTAATTTTTTTGATGAGCAATTTTAACCTTTGTGAAAGATTTGGTCTCAATCATGCAACATGATAATGAAGTTTGGCTTCCCATGTTATACTTCTGTGAAGTCATGTGAAAGGCATCCCGGGAGTGACTTGTGCACAAGTTCTATGGCCTCTGTACTATTCCTAGTTATGATAGGCTTAAGTTAAACCAACAAATATTTAATTGATGCAGCCTGCAAAAAATTGTATACTTCTTATAACTGCATTACCCTTGGCTTGCCTATTTAAAGGAATATGGAGGAAGTATGGCTGTGATCAGTTACAGATCAGCTCAATTACGATGATGAAAAGGGTTGATGGTATGGCTAGAATAGGCATAACCACTGGAACAACTTAAATGGGCTGACTATGGAACCATTTAGAAAGTCTATTTTGAAATTTTCCGTTAGTTGAGTTCAACTAAAGCATTCTAAGTTGCAACAAATACAAAATATCTTTGAAGACAATTTTTGACATTTCAAAGCATATCATGATATTCATTTCTGGATTCAAGCATTCCTTAATTTATTGTTGATTTGCCCTTGATCCCATGACAATACAGCTCTACTTTAGTCACTAACTCTCAATGTTTAAAAGCACTCAATTTTTCCCTGAACAAACTTTTTACTCTTCAAGCTTCTCTTATTCCTTGACCGAGGGAGGCACAAACACTACTTAATGCCTGTTCACATTTTTAAGTAAATGTATATCCAATTATTTTATAGGGATTGAGTTATGAGTAAAAAAGGGTCATGGCCTCATGTAGAGTTGGTTTTATTATGTAGATTGCTGGAAAAATTAACAAAACGATTAGGGAATCGGGGCTTCGAGAACTTGGGCAGCTGGAGCAGGACCTAGTTTTCGGAGATGCGGGAATGAAAGATGTAATCAAATTCTTGACCACAAAAGAGGTATGAAATTGTAGAGTAAATGTTCGTACCTTTCTTCTTGTCAATACATATTCTGAAATAAAAAACTACTTTTTTCCAGGATACAACTCGTGAAAATAAGTTGCGCTTGTTGATGATTCTTTCAGCCATTTATCCTGAGAAATTTGAGGGTGAGAAAGGTCTCAACATAATGAAGGTTGGTCTACTAGTCATTGTTTATCAACCGCGATTTATTCTTCCTCTTTAACATCAGTTACTGATTTTATTATCAATTTTGACGATGTTTGTAATGAATCCCAATTCTAATTTTATATTTTTGACTTCTTTCAGTTAGCAAAGTTACCGCCTGAGGATATGAATGCTGTTCATAATTTAAGATTGCTTGGGGGATCATCAGATACCAAAAAAAGCTCTACTGGCGCTTTCTCTTTGAAGTTTGATATGCATAAGGTAATTGCAATTATGTTAGTTTTGCATGTTGCTTTACTGGAGATTTATGTCTTAACGGAAATATTCAACTTTCAGAAGAAGCGTGCAGCTAGGAAAGACCGTACTGGTGAAGAAGAAACATGGCAGCTATCACGCTTTTACCCTATGATTGAGGTACAATAAGACTAAGTTCATTTCCTCTCAGAGTGTTCTATGTACATACAATCTGCAAGTTATTGAAGATATCCCATACTTGGAGTACCTTTGTGATCTAGTTTTGGTTTATGTCAATGTTTCCAATTTGCTTCCACAATTTTTTCTTCTAATGCTTACAACCTCCAACATAGTCATCTACTAATAACTGTATCGTTGCATCTTATAAGTTGCAATCGATGCTTCCTAGCATTCATGTTTCCAATGCTTCAAACCTTTTTCTGCTGCTTTTCTAATATGTTTATGTTTTGGGGCCAATCGAAGCCAAAGTTTATTAGTTGTGAGGGCTAGCTAAATAATTATGGTGTTCAAGCTTCTCAACTTTAAATAAGAGGTTGAAAGTAATTCGATGTTCTGAGTTGTTGGTGCCACGGCAATCTGAAGATTCAAATATGTTTCCGATTTTTGGGGACTACGGAAATTGACTTTAATTAGTTGCTTGAGGCCTAATGACCATGCCACCATGGTGTTGGAGCTTCTAATAACAGTACTGTTGTTAGGGGTTCCCCTGCGGTGAAGTATGAAATCCTTGAACTGACTCAAGGATTTGAAGCTATTTAACGATTGCTTTCCAATTGGATGGATGCAATTGAAGTATGAAATCACTTATCTGCTTTATTTCCTAGATTTTCTTGAGTTTAGAAATTAATTTGTGTGCGCGCGTATGTATTTGGTATGTCTCTTATATACGTTCCTAGGGGAGCACCACTTTTTGCGCGTTTGTAGTGAATTATTATTACCTTGCCAAAAAGGAAGAAAAATATACAGAGTCTGCTATTAAGTTGTGAATCTATATAATTTTGATTGAAGAAGTGTTTATCTCCTTGTAGGTTTCCTCCCCACTTTAGAAGGGGCAAAGGGTAAGGTATTGGATTTAAGACTCATTTGTGTGCATGTGTAACTTGCCAATAAAAGAAATATAGCAAGCTTAGCTAAGTGTATCAACTTTTCTTTTGGGTGGGGGGTGACAAAGTATGGTTTAGAACCATAAGTATGCTGTTCTGGATAAATGAGATGTCCCATGAACAGGAAAGAGTACTTGGAATCATAAATTTAGAACTCTTTAATGTTCTGGGTTACATGTTTTAACTTTTCACTTCTTTTACTTCATTAAATCTTCTCTGTAATCAAATGAGGGCACAAGATTGACCATCTGTTGGTATGATAAATACCTGAGTGAAAAATATAGTAGTTGACATTCATGTGTCTTAAACATAGCTTGTTATGTGGAGATAATCTTGGCAATGTTGCAATGTTGGTAAGTGATTAATATCTGGTCGACATTGGCAATTGTCATATTTTGATAGGTTTAGTCATCTTGTCATTTTGTGCCTTTATGGAATGAGTGGATTACTAGACCCAAATTCTTGACATCTTTCAGGAACTTATTGAAAAACTTGGCAAAGGTGAACTGCCAAAAGATGATTTCCCATGTTTGAATGACCCAAGTCAATCTTTTCATGGGACATCTAACACTGCAGCAGTAAATCCAGCTCCAGCTGCTCATTCAATGAGATCAAAGCGGACACATACATGGGCTCGGCCTCGGGGCTCTGATGATGGGTATTCAAGGTACTATTGTCATTCTTTCAGCACGTGTGTTTGAGTAGTCTGTTCAACTGGATAGCTTTTCTAATATCCATTGGTTTGATTTGGTTTGTTGCTCGTTTACCAAAAGTGATGCCTTGAATGTTAATGCTCTTCTCCTTATCATTCTGCAATTTGTCAAACTTATGATGTTATTTTTCCTTCTGATCTACAGTGATTCAGTACTGAGACATGCATCCAGTGATTTTAAGAAGATGGGCCAACGGATTTTTGTATTTATCGTTGGCGGAGCTACTAGATCTGAGGTACGGAATTTTTATCTGTTTTATACGCGGTTGTGATGGTTGCCTTCCTCGCTTATTGGTACTCATAAAATGTACTCATCCTCAGCTTAGGGTTTGCCATAAGCTTACAACTAAATTGAAGAGGGAAGTTGTTCTAGGCTCAACAAGTCTTGATGATCCTCCACAATTTCTTACGGTGATCGATTTTAATTTCAAATTTTATTTAACAGTTCCGCTCGCTTCCCCCTACCAACCATGCCTTAAAGTTAGTGTTTTATTGCAGAAATTGAAGATGCTGTCGGCGGCGCATGAGCTCTCAATAGATGATCTCCAGATCTAAATGTGGGTGGCTTAGGAGGCCTGGAATGTGCTCTGCTGCAGAACCCAATCCAATTTGTAATCATAGACATACTCACATTATATCCATTTTTTAACAATGAATATAAAACTTTTTGCCTTTTGGTTGTAGTGGCACTGTATCTGGATAGTTCATATGAGCACCCTGCCTTAGCCAAGGTTGCTTTTTGGCTATGTATTGTAATTGGCGTGGTGGAGCCATCACAGGTGTGTATAATATAAACAATTCAGTCACAGCAAAGAAACAACTGAATTTTGCAAATGCACGTGGAAGACTCTGGAATAGAATAGCTGTTCTTTTATTTGGTTGAACATCATCACTTGGAATAGACGACTATTCACCTAAATAGAGGAATAAACTAAGTTCTCAAAAAAAGTTCACTTTATTTTTTTTTAAAACCCAATTTTCAAAGAAAGAAAGAAAAAAATTTGAATGAATTATGTGGGTGGTCGGGTAATTGTCCATTACAAAAATCTTGAGGGTGGTTGTACCACCTCTGATGCCATTTGGCCACCCTAAATGCTCATTGTGGTTGGTTGCTACTACCTTCGGAGCCCATCAAGGGTAATTGTGGTCGAGGGTGGTCTTGTTCACCCCAATAGCTTTGGGGTGGTCGCACTACTCCTGGAGCACCTCGGGGTCAACAAGGTGGGTGGTCGACCACTCTCATAATTCATTGTTTTTCTTTTCTTTTTTTCAAAAAAAAAAAAAAAAGGATGGTATTTTAGAAATTTTGGTTAAATTTTAGGGTTAAATATCTAAAGGTACATGAGTTTTCAGCTTTTTTAAATTTAATACATATGTTTTCATTTGTTTCATAGGTGGTACTTGAGTTTAGGAATAAAAATCACTTTGATATTTCTATTACATTTTCTTTTCAAATTGAGCCACTCCGGGGATGGTCGGCCACCCCCAATGGTGGCCACCCCTTTTCTTCTTCTTTTTTTTCTTCTTTTTTTTTAAAAAAAATATTTTTTTTAAGATTTTTTATTTTTTATTTATTTTTAAAGATTTTTAATTTTTAGTTTTTTTTTATATAGAAGGTGTCAACCGCTAAGGTTGATACGTGACAGATCGTTAATATTTAGATGGAAAATGTAACAGAAGTACCAAAGTGGTTTTTACCCCTAAACTCGGGTATCACCCAAGAACAAATGAAAATTCAGGTACTAAATTTAAAAAATCTGAAAACTCAGATACCAATAAGGTATTTAACTCTAAATTCTAATGAGAACATATGTGTTGTCATCAAACAAAATATAAAAATGGTCACTTTATTCCAACTTCTTGTACTTGTAATATTCTTTCTATTACTAAAAGAATGATCATTCTATGTACCAAACATTCCCTAGGTACTAACGATAAAGCATGACAGCATATCAACCTTTGACTACTTGTTTGTTTAAGTTAGCGGTTTCAAAACAATAGTAATTTCAAATTTATAATCGCAATTAAACAACTTGTAAAATCGCAATTTGACCTTTAGACTATCACATCAATTTATAATAGAATTGTAGTAATAGATGTAGAACCCAAACATTCTCCTAAAATGTTTGGTTTGTAGTGGCAATAGGTTATGATAATATATCAACTTGCCACTAATAAATTTGTCAGAAAATCCAAGTCCTTTTCTTTTCATTTCTTTTTCTAATTATTGTCATTACTATGGAAATGGAGCCCTGATCACGTATTTGTAAGTTTCAATGGCACGAATCATAACTTACACGGTCAGAAAGAAACTATGAACCATAAACTGGGGGTTTCGTAGATGGAGAAGAATTTCTTAGTGGAGTCAAAGTCCTTCACTTTCTCGGTGGTGGGTGGGGCATCGAAGTTGAGGGTGGAGGAGAAGAGGAAAAATTTCCTGGGTGTGATTTTGTTGAATGCGCAGAGCTCCGAATGGCTTGCGTCGATGATGGAAGAGTTGTTGGGTCTCCCGGCAGAGCAGGAGCTTGTTAAATCGTTCAGAGAAGGTTCGAAGGTCCTAATTGCTCGGAGAGGGGGGAATAAAGCTGGGCGCTTTTTAGAGGTGTCAACGTTCGGATTGGGTGGTCGGAAGGGGTACATTGTTATCCCCGAGGGACATAGAGGGTGGGGATGGCTTAAATTTTCCGACGAGCTGAGAAAGGTTGTTGTTTTTTTCTCAGCCTCGTCGGGTGGCGAGCTCGGCTCCTCTTCTACATCGGAGAAGAAGTTAGTGGAGGATGATCGGCCGACTCTGGGCTTGGCTCCAAAGTGGATGGGGACCTCCTTTTCAGAGATTTTGAGGTCGGACCCGACCACCGTTGCTGAGACGATGCCCATAGCGGGTGATGGTCGGTCCTGGTTAAGGATTTCGTTGGCGACTCCATGTGAGATTGATCTCCTTCCGGCGGTGCAGCATACAGAGGCTGATCCGAGATCGGCGGTGGATTGCTTTTCTTTGGAGCAGAACACGCTTGATCTGTTGGTCAAAGACCAGCTTGGAAGTCCGCAGGGTAAGGGTTTGAAATTTGAAAAGGTGAGAACGCGGACGTGGCGTAAGTTGGGTCCCGGTTTTTGTTTGGTTTTGGGCCGGGCTGTGAGGAGAGTCCTGACTCGGTATGCCGGGTCGGGGCTTTTTCGAAAATTCTTAGGTTGTCGCGTGGCTCGTTTCATGCGGAAACCTAATGTTTCCGGTCCGCCGCCAACATCGCCGGTGACGACAACGGAGGTGTCCTCTGGGTTGGTTCTGAATCGGATTCCAAATGGGGGTTCAGAGGATACAGCGTTGGGAGCAAAAAAGGGAGCGAGTCCAGGTTCTACGGGTTTTGTTGGGGTTTCCCCTAGGCCGGAGCCACCGTCGGTGGCTGATGATGGGTTTATTTCTGGAACGGAGTCTCCTTCAGGGGGTGAGTCGAGCAGGTCCCAGGTAATTCCGGCGGTTTCTAGCTGGAATCCAGCCTCCCACCTGTTCGGTTTCCCCCCTTCTCCGGCGCCGGATCTGGGTTTTCCGGCGGCTACTACTGTTTCTTTTAATTTCACTCCTTTGGGAAAGCTTCAGATTCCTAAATCTCTTCCGGTTACACCGTCTATTGCTGGAGCAGATATTTTAGGTGAGAAGCTGCGTTCTCCCCTCCCTATGGCGGTTTCTTTGCCTTTTCAGTGTTATTACAGGAGGGCGAAAAAATTGAGGGAAAAGCACTCTGTAAAATGGACTGATGAGCTAATTTCAGATTCTTTGGAAGCCGTTAAGATGTCAGTTGGATACGTTGACAAGAGTGTTACTGGTGCAGAGCCGCCAGCTGAGAAGGCGACAAAGCCTCGTGCTACGAAGAAGTCAGTGACGCAAGTGAATCAGGGCTTTTTTAGAAAGGGGTTTCTCAACCTACCCCCGATTCCTGTCCCTTCCGTGGAGCTTCAGGAGGTCAACAAGGGCGATCATAACGATGAGATTGTGGTGTGGGAGGAGGAGGAAGATGACTACTGGGATGGTTTGCCCTTAGATTGGGCGATGGATGGGGATTTTGGGGAGGGGGCTTTGGCTGTTCGGGAAGCCATGGAAGAGGAGTTCCAGGTTTTTGCGCGCCAGAAGTATAAAGGAAAAAGGGAACTTCTCAATTTGCAGAGTTCCATTAACTATGGTGACGCGAAATTTTGGGGAGGGGGCTTTGGCTGTTCGGGAAGCCATGGAAGAGGAGTTCCAGGTTTTTGCGCGCCAGAAGTATAAAGGAAAAAGGGAACTTCTCAATTTGCAGAGTTCCATTAACTATGGTGACGCGAACTATCCCTCTAGGCGTAGGAAAGCTGGTGGGAGGATTTGTCAGGGATCGGATATGGGTTCGGAGTTATCAAATTTGGTTTCGGTTCCGGATCCCGATCTTGTCACCGAATCTTCTCATTTTCCTCTTCCGGTTTCTTCTTTGGCTTCCTCAGAGGCGGGTCGTGGGACTGAGAATTCTGCTGTGGGTTCACAAGTTTCCATTGAGATGGGCTCGACGGAAGGGAGGATTCTTCCTTCCTCCTCCCTGGAAGAACCCACCTCCAAGCCTTTATGTAAAGGGAGGAAGCCAAAGCTATCTCATTTGGAGTTGTCTATGGCATGCTCTTCGTATTTCGGGGAAAAGGGGGATAGAACTATGGCTTATCTCATTTGGAGTTGTCTATGGCATGCTCTTCGTATTTCGGGGAAAAGGGGGATAGAACTATGGCTTTCCTCTCTGCCCTTGATGAGGAACATAGGCGATGGGATATGATTGAAGATTGTGAGCTTTAGGGGCTTAGGGTTGGGTTGTTTTGTGGGTTGTTCCTTATCGGGTCGGTTGTGAGGCTGTTGCTTCTTGTATACTCCGTGTGTACTAGGGGCGCCTTACGCTGTCTTCTAATAAAATTGCAATTACTTATAAAAATGGCACGAATCATAACATTTCTAACCAAGTCCCGAGATTGATGTCCAATCTTATTGCATTTCATATTTGAAATGGTACCCTGTAGCATCAATAGATCAAAATAGCAACAATTCTGCAACATCCAACTTAGAAAAAGAACATTCATGCTTTCAATCATTACAAAATGAGGAAGGCTAGAAATCACATTTTTTTCCAACCACCATCATACTCTATTGACGTGGGCAGTGCCAATCACTGAGATAAAAGTGTGGTTTCTAGCGTTTCTCTTGCAAAATTGCAATTCCACATGTAAATTCACTATCAAGGTAGGGTCAGCTTATGCTAATATTCTCCCCCACAAGCAGCATTAGCTCAACCTTTCAGGTTCAAAGTATTCCTATGGTTTTGTCATGTTTATCATACAACTCAAACCACATCTAAATTACCTTCCAAAGTATAAAATGAAGTTTTAGAATTCACAATTCCCAACAAAAAAATCCCAAAAAATGACTGCCCAGAAAAACAGTCAGCATGGATGCCAATCAGGACCCCCCTTCCTTTCAATGTAGTCTTCAAATATTACTCTTCATGTTAAATTAGGGATAGTCTTCAAAAATTTACTCTCTATATTGGATTTAGGACCCAAGATACTAACAGCAGACTTTCTTTGCCTTCTGACTGAGCACACTTTCTGCTTTTCTCTTCTTAAATTCACCAACTAGCTTTTTAACGTAAGCAACATATCCATCAACATCAAATTTTCTTTTGCATCCTGCATAATTCATGTAACGTATTTTCCCAAAAATCGGCCGCTCCTGCCAACCCTGAAATGCCAGCAAGAAGGGTCTGAATACTGAGGCTAAAAGTTATGTATGAGAAAGACATTGCCCAATGAATGACCCAATTTTATTTCAATGTCTCTTATCCATTTTAGAAGGTAGGACTGCCTCCAATTCCTAACATTTTCATTTCATTCAGATTTATATGGAAAGGGGTATGTCTTCATTTACCTAAGAAGCAAAAGTAATTTGATTTGGTAACACCACCGGCCATAGATATTATTCTTGAATCCTTTCAATATAAAAGAAAATGGTCAACCCATACCTGGTCATGAACACCACATATTGACCACATGCAGCCAACATATCCATTTGGATCCCTGCCATCAATTTCATACTGCATACAAAGTTTGGGTAAAGAAAACTTGGTAAGACATTGAAATAACCTCCATTGAAACACAATCTGTGGTGAAATTACCTTGTCATTTAGATATAGCGATATTTCAAGCGCTTCTTCAGGTCCTCTTGTCCACTCAAGAATCTTTTTCGCCCAATACATCCTGCACAAGGTTTTTCAGACATGTATCAATGACAGATCCAAAAAGATGGAGTTATTCTTTAAAAAAGAATGTCAGAAAGAGTAACAGAATTAATAACTATGGAAATTGCAAGCTATGTATTCAAGCAAAAAAAAGCTTCAATCTCTAAAATGAAGCATATTACACTCATGTATTCATCAAGTACAGTATTTCTTATGACAAAAACACTACCAGAAAAATGGCACCAGCAGCCAGGGAATCAAAATCTCAATCAATCAAGATATGGACAAAACAGTAAAGTCAACCCAAGTAACAAACACAAAACTTGATGCAAGCAAACAAAGCAAGTAAAATGTGATTACATGCTCCAAAACATCACAATATTTTTAATCTGAAGAAATAACCAAATTGATTCATGAAGACAATTTGTAATATTACATGCTGTCTCTACATATCAACAATTATGAAGAACAGAAAATCAATTATGTAATGGTAGGTCTGTCCTTCTGTCCACCAGAGAGAAGACTTTGTTGCAATCAACACAGGGCCATTTAAGTTGCAAGCAACATCAATCTCCATAACAAACAAGGGAGGAAAAAAGTCCATCAGGAAGTCACTTGCCGCATAAAACCATGCATCTTCCCATAGTAAACCATCTCCAACTGAGAAGCATTCCAGAGCTGCAAATCGCAACCCCATAAAGATTGTTAAAACAATGACACAACAGACAGACCAAACAGATATAAGAGACACCAAAAACACTAAAAGCATTTATAAAACAAAAATAAGACCTCAGCAATATAAATATCGAAAGATAAACTATGATAGATAATATACTTCCAAATTATTATTGAGATTATAACAAAATAAGCTTAAAAAAATCAGCTTACAGGATCAGCTGTTTGTGCCTTTTCCAATTGCTCTCTGCTGCAAATTCCAAAGTCATTTAAAAGTTTTAAGAACCTTCCCCAGAGAATCGGCACAAACTGATTAAAGCAAAGCAAATTTGACTTACGTGTATGTATGTTCTCGCTTATCAGAAGCATGGCCCACCAAGGTTTTACGTGCCCATTCCCATGCCCCTTGAAGTGAATCATAGTGATGCTGGTAGAAGCAGAAGTTATCAGCAAGTTCTCTGCGCACAATTAACTCCTCCAAGAATGCATCGGCCGCCTTCAGAATACCAGGAAGAAGATAGATCAAGCTATCATTGAAGCCATAAGCCACTGAACAAAAAGCACTAGATAAGAAAATTCAAACATGACAACAAACTGCAACCGATTGTGGATCCTAAGAACAAATTCGCACAAAAATAAGTATATTTTAAAAACCATTCTTATTTATCTTAATTCCTATTCCATGAAAATCTATGAAAGCTAGACAATGAAGCTGAGATTTGACACAACAAACCTGAGGACAAAGATTTCTGACTCTACGAGCCTCTAAAGCACACCGCTGTGCAGATATTTGTCCAAAATGCAAGTATGGAGAGACACCAGAAAGCCCTCTAGGTTTTAGTGGGTTATTCCTATCTTCAGAATAACCTTTCAACCTTTTTGTCAAGAACCCATTTTTACTCCCCATCAACACTTCCATTGCTGCCTTCTCCCCTGGTTCACACCACGCAATTTCAGGAACTTCTGCTCCTTTCCTAACATTACAAGATAATTATTATATCAACACCACGAAAGCAAAGAAGATCTCAACTCAATCTAAGTAGAGCATCCAACCTCAAAACATCGGCAATGACGCCATCCCAATCAATCGACTGACTTGTGGCAGCCCATTTTCTACTTGGAGGCTGCAACGTAGGAAAATCAATGAGATACTCTGGAAGCCTTTTGTTTATCTTTCCCCGTATAGTTCTAGCGCTATACTCCAACTTCTCCGATGCCACCCAAGTAGGTACTATATTGTGAGCGTCAACTTCATGTATGGTCACCGAATCACTCACTCTCTTGCAAATTTCCTCTTTACATCTCTGAACTTCACGTAAAGGCGAGAAGTCTGTAACTAAAAGTGAAGCCCCACATTCTCTCAAAAAATCTGGTATAGTCTCTTCAGCTTCTCCCTGAATATATCAACCCACAAAAAAAAAAAAAAGAGCTTGTCAACATATTGCTTCATTTAGATTGCATTTGGCGCTTGATTTCTTGGCATTGTGATTTTGCAGATCAAAAAATACGATTTTAAACTATATAGAATAACATGGAGTGCGTTCTTTAAAATTACGATTTGAAAACATAAATTTTCTATGTTTTATGTTTTCAAATTGTAAGTAAGAGGTGCGTTTTTAAAATCGTACAATTCTAAATGTTAAACTATGATTTTAAATGTTTCTACCGAACTTTTAACTGTGTTTTTAATCGCTCACAAAAAAAAATTATGTTTTTAAAAATCATTTTTTAAATCAGACATTTTCAAATCACTAATTTTAAATAACACGTTTTGAAATAGCAAACCCAAACCGACCCTTATTTCATTTTGGTCTTTTTCCTCTATATCATCCGCTAGAGTGGCAAAACTGGCTGCAATGAAGTTTTTCATGACATGAAACAATTTCAAAAAAAAAATAAAAAATTACACCAGCCAATCCCATCACTCAAAAAATATCAAAATAAAGCTTTTTAAAAATCACAAATCAATTTCACTTTCCTTTCCATCCCACTCTCGGAATCCAAACAAATCACGAACATAAAACACTACATATTATAAATGTACGACCCAACTCGCCTGAAACAAGAAGAACGGGATTTGAAGCGTCTCTTGGAGATCTCCCTGCAACTGCTTCAATCCCCTCAGCATAAACCCTAGTTGCCGAGCTTTCGCGCCCAGGAACTGATCGAACAGATTGAACGCCACGGCCACGGGCGCATTGAGCTTGTTACCCTGATAGACGGCGTGGATCAACGCCCAGTTGTCTCTGATCCGCTGGTCCCTGAACATCCAGTACACAACTGGCCCCACCTCCCCATCCGACGGCCGCGATCGCTCCTTCAAAACCCTCATTCGACCGGGATGTACGGACGTCGTGGTGTTCGAGGGAGAAGATATGGAAGCCATCGATGAGAACACGCCGCGTCTGCTAAAGTGCGCCGTGGATGCGTAGGCCAAGAGAAAGAGTGTGACTCTGTGTGTGTGTGTGTGAGAGAGAGAGAGAGAGAGAGAGAGAGAGGAGGGAAGAGAAACAGTTAAACTTGTGGTTTTGAAAGGATATACGTGGCGGCCATCTAGCTTAGGAACGTAGCATATGGTCGTTAAAACAGTTTGTTTTGTTTTGGGTCTGAGCGGCTTCAATGGTTGGTGGGCCGAGATTTGGCGGGAATTCAGACAAAAATTCGGCAGTGGGCCGTAGCTTCTCTGAAAGCCCATAGAATGTTGTCCTTCAATTTCTATAAAGTCGTTAAAAGAGTTTTTTGGGCCTGAGTCGCTACAATGATTTTGGGCCAAGATTTGACGGCAATTTGGCCCAAAACCAAAATGTAGGTATTGGGCCTTTCTTTCTTTGAAAGCCCATGCAATGTTGTCATTCAGCTTTTGTGAAGGGGAATCTCTCCTCCTCTCTAGCAGTCTGTCTAGTTTTGAAAATCCTAGAGGCCTTAACTTTGTTTTGTTTTTTTTAGAATATTAATTAAAATTTATCATTTCCTATTAACTAAAGTTTTTGAAATAATTAGTGCTGGTTCAACATGGTATTAAAGTAAAAGTCTTGAGTTCGAACATTATCTTCATTATTCATCTCACATTTCAATGAAATATTTCACGTGCTGGACTTCACTTATTAAACTAAAATTTGAGCGGACACGTGAAACTTTTGGAATAAGTAATGATTTAACGGTTCATGTTTGGTGCCAGTTGGATGAGTTGGAAGAATTTTCTCAAATCCAATTTATTAACTTACCTATGTGTAAAAAAAAAAAAATGTAATTCTAAATTTTTGAATGAGTTCACCCACTTGCACTCTCAACCACCATTTAAACTCATATTCAATGACATTTCAAATCGATTCTACCTCTGTGCATTGTTTTGCAAATAAAACTAAGCTGGTCTCTTGCAGTTGAGGTAGTTTATATATTTCTTAGGGTTGAATGAGAGAATGAAGGTATTACTATTTTGACGAGGCAATTCAATCTAGGGACAGTTTTTTTTTCTCGAATTTGAGGAAATTCAATCTCTTAAACAACTGGGTCGAAAGAAAATTTTGTCCTTACTTTTACCCTCTTGCAATGGTTTTTATGTCTCGCTGCAGTAGGCCCTCGTGAAACTAAAAGGGTTTAAGTTTTAGGTTGTGAGGTATTTATTAATTAAGATAAACTTAATTTTCAAGAACGGAACCAAAATTTCTCATGAAAGAGACCAAAGTATGTTGTACTTAATGTTGGACCCCCTATAATTCTTTCATCTCAAGTGATCAACTATTTTGCCCTTCAACCCTCCATAGATGTCCTCTTTTACTTAGGGTCCATTTGGATTTTCGTTTTTCAAAAGTGCGATTTAAAAATAACGATTTTAAAATATGCGATTTGAAAAATTGATGTTTAAAAATACAGTTAAGCGTTTAGCAAAATCACAGTTTGACCTTAAAAATTGTAGGTTAGTTTTTAAAATTCTCTATTTAAAAAAAAAAAAAAAAAAAAAAAAAACTATCATTGCTTGCGATTTAAAAAAACAGTTTTTTGCGTTTTCGAATCGCAATTTCTTAAAAACACAATTTTTAAACAGTTCATTTTTTGCGACTTGGTTTAAAATTACAATCCTAACCGCACCTTTAATGAAAAGAAAAAAAAAATAAAAAAATAATTGATGTTTGACCCTATTAAGGACATAGTACCATGGTCTTCTATTCTTAATTTCTTCTCTCTTTCTTCTCTTCTCTTCTCTTGAGAGAGAGAGAGAGAGAGAGTGTGTGTTAATGGACTATCGTGGTACACATTTTCTCCTTAAATGTCAAATCAGGGACAAAGAAAACCATAATCCAATGCTAAGATAATGCGCACCGGAACATTTTCCCTTTTCCTTGTCGTGCCCAAACGACCATTAATTATGTTGTTCATGACTCTTGCACTTTGTCTCATATATACCATTTTTTTTTCCTCCAAAATTTACTTTAATTAGTAAAACAAAATGTACAGCGAAATTAAAATAGTATCGTAATTTTCCAACTATTTGTCTTTTCTCCACGTACCGGAGTACACCACTAAAATATCTAGAATAAAATTCACAAATCCACAGTTCTAAGAGCACTAGCAAACACATTAAGAAAGAGACCGTCTGACAGTCTCTCAAATATTTGACAAAATGTTTTTTTTTTTTTTTAAATCCCTCTACCCATCCAAATCCAATAGAGAGCTATATATAGCTTCACCCGGACCCCCATTGATAAGGAGGAAGAACATACACTAAATCTGTCAAGTTTAGACGTAATTGGCAGATGTTTTTAGTTTTCAAATTACAAGCCAGGTGTAATGCCTGATTTGTAACACACACTAACAAAAAAAGAAAAAAAAAAGAAAAAAAAAATGTTGTTTAGTGTCACTTATACAAAACGACGCTAAATAGCGTCGTTTGACTAGTAAACCACATTAAAAAAAAAACTGAATTTAGTGTCGTTTAAGCCCAAATAATATTAATAAGGAATTTAGTATCGTTGAAACTTTAAATGACACTAAATGTTGAAATTCTTCCTATATATCTGCAGTGACGGAGGGAGGGGGGTTGGCAGGGGCCATGCACCGCGTACACCCCCCCCCCCCCAATTTCTTAAAAATAAAAATTAAAAGGTTGAATAAAAATAAAAGTTAAAAATTTAGCCTATTGGCTCCTGCCAAAAAAAAATTTTAACCATTGGCCCCTGCCTATAAGAGTTTTTGGCTCCGTCCCTGTATATCTAGCTTCTTCCAGCTTTTGTCTTGCAGCACAGCTCCTCCACACTAGTAAGCTCTTAAATTTATATCATTTATCTCTCTACTTTCTCTAACTCTAACTCTTACTCTTTTTTTTTTTTTAAATGTCGGAGGAGTCTCCTATGCTAGAGACTCCAGCGCAAGACTATGTAGGGGAGAAAAAGACAAAGACAAAGAAAAAAGAGAACCTAAACTTTTTTAATTATTATTTTTTTTTCTTTCAAAATTACAGTTTATTGTTGTTTGAACTCAAGCGACGTTAATTAGAATCGTTTGAACAGTAAACAATGCTATTCTGGATTCCCAATCCTATATTTAGCATCGTTTACATAACGACAATAAACTTCCTTTTTTTTTGTAATGACCTATTTTTTTAATAAAAATATGCGGAGGAGAAGCTTGCACAGTATGAGCGCCCGCCCCTCCATTCAATATATGCTAATACTATGCATGTAGAAGAAAGTTTGTCTGCATTTAGAAATACAATTCCTGCCAAAATTCAGTTCCCCAATCCATGGATACATTTTATTCACCTACAATAAGCATTCCTTAATCATTAGAAATTCTTTATATGATTTGTTCAACTAAGTTTGGATAATTGGATCCATATAATCCTATTTTGCTAAATACTTTGAGAATATTCGTTAACTGTACTGCCGACTGCCTAATGAATGGCATGCAAAGTGTTTCACTACTCACTTTTTATTTAAAATAAGAAAGAAAAGTTTTGGTAGGAGAACCATATTAACCTATTATCCTGCAAAATTCATGTCTAAAATAATATTAACTTATTAATTAAATAACTAAATCAATCAATTTTTTTTTTATTAGTTTTAAGTTCTAGAAGAACAAGTGATTTAACACGGTATTAAAGTAAATGTCACGAGTCCAAACTTTTTCTTAGTTATTCACCTCTAATTTTAATTAAATACTCTATATATTGTATCTCACTTATTAAGGGTGGTTCCTGTTATTACCGTTGCCCACTCTTTTGTAAGCCGGGGTCTACGAGAAGGCGCTTCGGATCCCGCCCGAATAGTAGCCCCTATTATTTTTCCTGCCCACTCCTTTTTGGGAAGGAAATTGCAGGAAATTCAAATCCTTTGGTAGCCATCGTAATTTCACATAAAATATCACATCTTGAGGATATTTTTTATGGTATATATTCACATTGCTTTTTTTATTTTTAAACTTCACAAAAGGGTATCGAGTTATATGTCGTTTTGAGATAAGGATACTGAAGTAACAAACGTCTCAAACTGAGTTATTCACGTTTCCAAACGCTTTACTTAAGGATACTCCGTTAGGATTTGTTGTTAAATCCTGCCAAAATTCTCAAAATACCCGTGTTTTATTTTTTTTTTAAAAAAATTATAAAAATTTTCAAAGATTTAAGCATGAATATTTTTTTAAATTCCGTTAAATTCTGACCAACACCTAAATCCTATAATCTTTATTTCTTTTTTAATACGTCCTTAGGATTTAACAGCAGATCTTAACAGAGTACCCTTAAATAAGACGTTTGGAAACATAGGTAGATACCTCAATTTGAGATGTTTGTTGGTTCAGTACACTTATATCAAAACAACGTATAATTCGATATCTTTTTGTGAAGTTTTTTTTTTTTTCTCTTTTTTTTTTTTGTTTAATTAGATATTGGTCATAGGTTGCCATTGGGCAATAACAAAGCAATACAGTAGCTAGCACGTGTTTCTTCCGATTGAAGCGTTATAGAAGATTAAACATCATCTAATTAATCATATCATATCAAAGCATTCAAAATGGTACGTTAACTAATCACACCAATGCCTTTCCTGCTAAGCATAAACTGGGAATACGTGCACCCACCAAATCCCATTTTAAGATTCTACAAGGTTCATAATTAATTAAGGTAATTGCTAAGCAACTAAAAGCCCTCAAAAAAATGACACGTACGGTAGCCTAACCTTGCAAAAAAAGAATTGAATTCTTGAGAGAGACTGGTTTTTGTCTTTTGACACATCTGGCTTGATGAATAGGGACGTGCCTGTTTGTCAAAATCTGTGCCCCCAAATCGTTGTCCTCATTTTTTTATTTTTTTTTTTAAAAAATAATTTATTGGGTGTTTTTAGAAATATATACTATAATTTTATTACGACCTTTATAAATTGACTTTGTAGGTCCACATCCTACTTACCAACCCCTCACTAAACAATTAATTTTTGAGCACCATCATCTTTTTAAGTCCGTATTCAAGCGTGATTCTACTTGAAATTTGTACTATTTGCTATTCACTACGTCATGAGTTCGAGTCACGGGATGGACGACTTATAGATTGAATTAAAATGTTATAGTATTATGGATGTATGAGCATAATGTTATATAAGTTATTGAATACTGATAGGTTAATGTACAATCGCCAAAAGAAAAAAGATTATCATTGGATCAATGCTAATAGAGTAAGCCGCCGTAGACATTGGATTCGGAACCGTGACAGTATCTTACTATTCTAAGTGTACGTTTCACATTAGTTAAGTACAATTTTAATCATGTATATACAAGCTATATATTAGACACCATTCCCTTGTAGTTAGAGTAATAGTGTCAAGTAGACTGCCATGTATAATAAATGTAAAGACACGTCAATTTATTAAAGAATAGAAGATCAAATTAAAGTACATTGACTGCTTAAAAGTTAAGTGTAAAACAAGGGTGCTTAGTCAAATTAAGTAACCCGGGGATTTAATTCCCCTAAAGTAAACATACATTTTTCAAACATAACCCATTATACAAACATATACAATGAATCTTTCCACACAATATTAAAGTTGTAATATTATAGCACTACTTTATTTTTTAATATATATGGAATAACCATGGACCGCTTATTCTTGAACCAATCAACTAGAGCTGCCTCCTAAGGAATATGATACAATATTATCCACCTTATTGTTTAATCTTATATAGATCATGTTGTACTTAATGTAATTATAGCCGGCAAGAACATTGGTTAAAGAGAGTTAATTGCTTGAATAATAATTGATTAGCTGAAATAAGGGGAAAAGAATGGTAGCAATGATTTCGTTCGTTGCTTGTGAAAGCTATGTTTCAACTGAACCTTAATTAATTAGAGTGAAAAATGTGTATATCAGAGCTAGAGAGAGAGAGAGAGAGAGAGAGAGAGAGTTTTGGTTTTCATGCAAATGAAAAAATGAGAGAGAGAGAGAGAGAGAGAGAGAGAGAGAGATTTGATGCCTGTCTATGATGCCCACATGTGCCATATACGGCAGACGCACGTGAGCAATCCTTCGAAGTGTTCTCAGTAGTGGTAGATTTGTTATAATTGCCGAGATTAATACATTAAACACCATGATTAGTCCCTTTAATGAAAGCTTACTCTTCACTTGATTCAAAATTCCAAAACGTACATTACTCAAAAACTGAAAGACTAATTAAAAGGATTCATATTCTTTATGATTTGGAAAACTTGAAGGAATTTTCAAAACTTGTGAGACATCATATCATAATGTTTTTTTTTTTTGGCATGAATATAGATGTATTTTATTTTATGAAAATTGTTATATGATATATCCTTTTAGCATATGAGTTTTGGTCATTTAACAAATAATTTATTACATCCTATTTTTTGTCTTCATTTCTACGTAAACCCAATAAAGTTAAAACTAATAAATGTATCAAAGTTTTTTTTTTTTTTTGAGGGGGGCAGGGCGGGGCGGTGATAGAGCCACCCCCGGACTACTTCTTAAGAGGAGGCAGGATGGATCTCCATGCCCTCTTAGAGATGGAAGGTGGGAGTGGCTCCACACTCATATAGGTGGTGGCAGGGTGGAAGATCCATCCTTGTTGAAGTGGTGGGGTGGAGCCACCCCCACCTCCCCTACACGAGAGTGGATCTCCACCCTCAACCTTTCTGTGGGGGTGAATTTTGTTTTAGCCAAACACCACCATTTGTTAATGCATATTGAGACAAGAGTTACAAGAACTCAATAGACAAGATTTACAAGCATTCAAGAAACAAAAGTTACAAGATAATAAATTAGATTTATTGTTGTTAATATAAAAGTAGAAGAAACTTGTAACATTTATATTATTTCTCTATAAATAGAGTGTTATATACAATCAAATATATCAAGCAAAGATGTAGCCAAGAAAAGGCTTTGAAGTGTGGATGTAGGCCATAGGCCGAACCACCTAAAATCTATATTTCATCTCTTTCCTTTATCTCTCTTTCAATTATTATTAGACTCTTATATGGTATCAGAGCTATAAGTTGACGCTAATATTCGATCCAGTGCCAATTTTTGTTTTTGTTTGTTCACTCATCATTTTGCATCTTCAAATAACAAGAGTTACAAGTACTCAAGATACAAGATTTACAAGCACTTAAGAGACAATAGTTACGAGATGATAAATTAGATTTATTATTGTTAATGTAGAAGTAGAAAAGACTTGTAACGTTCATACTATTTCTCTATAAATAGAATCTTGTATACAATCAAATATATTAAGCAAAGATGTTGCCAATAAAATGCTTTGAAGTGTGGAGGTAGGTCATACGCCGAACCACCTATAATCAATGTTTCTTCTCTTTCCTTTATCTCTCTTTCAATTATTATTAGACTCTTACAATGCAAGAGCTCCCTATAGGCTAGAGGTGGAAAAGCCGTAACTAGGAACATTAAAAAGTTTCTTTGTGATACTAAACTTCAAAAAAGTTTTATTTCTTCTTCTCTTACTATGACCTATGCATACTTCACACCGCATGTTAGGATTACGCGATCCAACCTTCGGAATCATGGCAATTCATGGCCGCACGACATGCCCTTTAACAAGTTAATTAACCTCTGGGTGCACTTAGCTTGACAAACATGGTGATGGACACATCTTCATGTAAATGAACTTTGATGGGTTGCGCTTGCTCCATCTCAGCTCTGGTACCGTATTGTACCTTTTCTAGTTTCTTAAGCCAATATATATACTTATAAATGTGACCACCTCTTCATACTTCTCTTTCATAAATTATTTTCTCAGAATACGAAGGCAATATGAGTGGGGATTTTTCTCTTCTTTCAAAAAGTTTCTTTTAGAATCATATGAGTACCACCCGTATTTTAATATTATCGTAACATTTTAAACATTAACATAATTTTCATCAAATAAAAAACATAGCACATGATAACATATAAACATAAACAATATTTTATAGCATATTAAATCATGACTTTTATTATATCATAACATAAAACATGTACCTAGGCTTAACGACTTCTAAAAACTTGAATCACAAGTTTCGATACATCAGCCTTAACTTTTTTCAAAAGTCTAAACGTATTCTATCCCTAATTATCATGCTAGTATGTTGCTTAGATGAAATATAATGTTATGAACCTATTATATTATGCCATAAGAATTTTAAAATTTATTTATTTTATCTTTATGAATATATAAATTTATGTATATAGTTGTAAAACTAACTTATAGAAGATTCTAAGGCAACTCTCCAAAGTTTGATTCTTAGGTGATTCAGCATGTAAATCGAGTGGTAAATATTGCTGCTCACTGTTTGGCTAATAGCTTTGTTTCTAACGTTAGAACAAGTGTGGATGGAGGCTGGAATGTCCTCCCCCATGATCAGAGTATATATAGTACTTGTTGAGCAAGAGTATTCTTTTTTATTTATAATATATATATATATATATATATATATATATATATATATATATATATAATAATAAAAAAAAAAGGTGTTGAAATGCTAAAATACCGATAATTTTCATTCTAGTAAGCAATTAGAAAATTGTCACTGAAATGGAGCTAATAATTTTGACTAGAAATTAAAGGTTTTCAAATCACTGTACTATTTGAACATAAACAGAACAACAAACATATTATTGAACCTTTCATTTTTAATTAATTAATTTTTTAAAAAAAAAAGAAAACATGTTTTCGTAAAATATTTAGCATTCATAAAGTTAGATCAAGACATTTAACACAATATGAGAAAGAATATTTCATATCAATTTTGGTTGTTTCACATCCAAAATAAAGTGTATTTTTTGTTGGCTCAACATTTAAAAATGTTTTGAAAAGTATTTTATATTTTGATTATTTGATAATAATAATTAGAAAAGTGTGTTTTTAATTTTGAGAGGAAAAAAATTGTTTTCATAATCGTTAACAAACTAAGCTCAAAATTGCTTTGAAAGTAGACCATCTTTGTTAAATCACTATATATATATATATATGGACCCGTATATGTATTGTGGGACATGCATGAGGCCTGATAGACAAAGGACGGTTTACTGTCCCCTGTCACCCAATTTTCCTTAAAAAATTTGTTTTTTATTAAAAAGTTGTCTCTGATGTCACATCGTAGACAACCGTAGACAACTTGTCTACGATGTGACATCAGAGACAACTTTTAATAAAAATCAAATTTGTTAATATCAATGGGGTGCTAAACTGTCCCCCAGCAATTATTTTCTCACATGCATGGGTCTCACCGATGTGTTTTAATTGGGTAAAAATTATGCACTTTTGGTTGGTGCAAAAATTATTTTCCTTCTTTTTGACAAACAATTAATAGCATCATCCTTAACTATTCTCAAAGAAAAATGCTTATTCTAATGTTTTTTTAGGTTCTTTTTATACTGATATAACATTTATTTTTTTAAAAAAATATAAAAAAGAAATTAAACTATAACTTTTGTTTATATTAAAAATAAAGTGTCATATCAATATAAAAAATACCTTAAAACAAACTCTACCATTTCTCATTCTTAGAGATTAATCTTATGGTGGAAGTTAAAGTCCTAACAAGCATACGCCCAAAGTGACATCACCATCCCAAGAAAGTAATGCGTCATGTGTACGGACTTTGACAAAATTAGATCGCCTCCCCAGTCCCCGTTGCCCATAAATCATTCGACTGGCAGATGGACCACGTGGACCGGAATACAGTCTTCAGTGACTCTTGGTCCTTCGGTCAAGGATGTTGCAGTTCGTCGGTTCAGTCGGTTGGCGGGTCGTGGGTTTAAATGTTTGAGATTTACTTGCATCAATTTTTTTTTCTTTATTACGTTAATATTTACCACTTTAATCGTTATCATATTTTAGAAAAATATTGATTTAATAAAAAATTAATTATTTAATTTTAAATTTAAAAATTCTACAGAATATAAAGAAAAATCAAATAAATTGTAAGATATTGTTTTGGAGAATATAATAAAATAATAGCCTTGGCAAATTTCTATAAATTTTTAAGATATTTTTTCACGTATAGTTGTTACGTTAAATAACTGTTTATTTTAAATTTATATAAATTATGAATTAATTATTTAATTAATATTATAATTTTTTTTACGTGTGTATTAAAACTTATCTTCAGTAAATAAAGCTAATACATAAAATATTAAAATAAAATAAAATGTGAATTAAAAATATAAGGTTCGAATTTATAATATTTTATTTTGATATTATGTTAAATCACTACTTAAGTGATATAAAAAAATATTTAATTAGTATTATAATAGAACGATTTTTTTTTATCATTATCATTTTTAAAATGTGATCAAATATGATATAATTAAAGTTTTAAAAAATTATACACAAGTAAATCCCTTAAATTTATTTCTTTTACTTATAGATTTGGCTGCATCAGAATTCATATATCTCTAAGACTAATGTTAAAAAAAAAAAAAATTATTATATTATTTTGCTGACGTAACAATACATTATCAATACGTATTTAAATCAACCATTATTAAATAATAATAATAATAATAAAATGTGGCCTTTAGCATTACAGCTCATCGACGAATCACTGAGCGAGTGAATCTGAATGGTCTGTTATTCAAGGTGGGGACCCCAAATATACACCAAAGGTCAAGGTTTTTGACCAGTGGGTCAAATAGTTAGACGTCCGTAATAAACGCCTTTGGCTCAGGGTAGGTCCAGTGTAGGTCCTTTATATGGTATAATTACCCACAGTGTAGGCCTAGTATTGAGATTCGATATAAATCACATACAATAATTCTATTGGTGGTGGGCTCCACGTACGTACGAGACCACATAATGGCCATGATTTTGACACGTGCCTAGGTACTGAACCCGATTATCCTATAAGAAAAAACTATGATGAGGTTTTTCTTCTATGAGTGCACAAGGAATTTAACATATACATTATTTGATTTAATTGATACGAGACAATTATCACGAATTCATGAAAAAAAAAATAATAATAATTATCCTTAGATAAAGATAAATCAATTGATCACATGCTAACTTTTTAATTGAGGGTACCTAAAAAAATAAATAAATAAATAAAAGTCGAGTACAAAGTATTTCATTAGGGTCAAGTAGGGGTCACTTCGATGCTTGATCATACTCTTTGAGTGATCTATTTCCCTTCTCTTTTATGGAGTGTTACTCATGTTTTGTTGGTTACGGGAATGGTCCATGGACTAATTGATTTGATTATGTGACCTCTACTCCGTTCGGATGCAGTAGACACACTCATCTTTTTAATGCTTGTGTGTCCATCTTTTTTGGTGTAGATGGGTCTCGCCAACGGCCAATCTATAAGGCTTTACTGAGAATTGGCTTATTTGGGCCGGCTAAATGAGTTGAAAATGCCTGCTTCTTGGTGGTATATTATATGATAGACCAAATATTAGGTTTGTTATGTGTTTCGGAAGTGTTTTTTATTTTTAATTGAAAATGTGTTTTGATATAATATAAAGTTGAAAATTGTGTTTTGAAGAGCGTTTTGCATTTTGAATTATTTATTTATGTATTTTATCTTAGGTGCAGTGCTCCTATCTTACATGCATTGTATAATTATTTGGTCACGTCAATATACCCCAACAAGATTATTATGCATGTGAGGTTTTGTAGTTTCGATCTACACCATCACCATGTGAGATACTTACCAAGATTCAACTTGCACTACAAGTCTCCTCTTAGGGTTCGATTTTTTATTTTTTGGGTCTTTTAACAAAATATACAATTTGACTCTCTAATCTTACTTTGGACAAAAATTAGCTACAAACTTATTTGTAGTAATTAGCTAAAAAACAGTCTAATAAAGTAGCATGTGTTTCTAAACCATTTGAGAAGCACATTTTTTTATTAATATTATTAAAAAAAAAATGAAAGCACCTAATATTAAAGAAACATGTGATCCTATCCTATATTTTTAACATTTTATGTGAAAAATGTCAGTGATGAGGCTGCTTCAGTGAAAAAATATTCCTATAATTATATCTATATCCATTGTTTTTATGTCCTTGTCATTGGAAAGCTTTTATTGTCCGACCACTATAATTCGCCACAATTTATCCACAAGCAACCTCTGACAAATTATGAGAGCCTAGAAGTCATATAAAGCTACAAAAACAAGCACTACAAAAGGATGATTTGGACAATCAAAACTTTAAAAGATTTGCATGTAAAAGTATTGAAATTAGCAAATGGAAAAAATTGTTAATTGTTACTAATTATTGGTAATCTATTTTGAGAAATTAAATAAATCCCATAAATTTAATGGTGAATTTTAAATTTGATTAGATGTAGATGTGCAAAAAATATGTAAAAGATTTAAGTGTATCGTTTCTCATCTACTTCAATTATTAAATAAATAATAGATTTATTTCTCATTTTTTGTTAGGTAAGGTCGTTCCATTCCCGTACGCGTAAATTGTGTAACCCTAGATTTGGTTTACTATTATTATTGAGCCTAAGCCTAAATTGATTCAAAACTTCTCTTTGTTTCACCCTTGACATTCAAATTACCAAAACCTACATTTACTTGAGTTTTGGTTGAAGCGGATGGGGTACATTTGTCAAGGTTATTCCTATAGAAGAAGGCCAAAGGTTCTAGAGTTACTGCGGTAGGAAGTGAACGTGTTATTTGCCTGGGTTACAAATTAGGTCTTTGGAGTTACAAATGTTTTGTTAGTAAGAACAATCTGTAACACAAGTCTTCTATAATGAATGTTTTTGAGGTTAGTTGGTCTCATAGTAGTTGTAAAAGTTCTTCAAAAAGTTTTCACCTCGTTATCAAAATCTTTGTGTTACTTGATTATATGCTTTTGTGAATTTTGGTAACAGTATTAATAATTGACTTGGTAATCTTGTATGTGTTTAACAATAAGCAGAATTTTCACTATGCGTGGATTTGATCCCGGCATCTCCCAGATCAAACGCATGTTTTTAACCAAATTCATAGAAAGTGTCATGTTTTCGGGGCAATATTTTTTTAAAAAAATGGCAATTTTAAAACGTGAAAAAATTCTCGTTTTTGCACAACAGTCAAAATGTATGTTTTAAAAACGCAAGATTTTAAAGGCCGAACAGCAATTTTAAAAACGCTTAACTGTATTTTAAAATCACACATTTTCAATCATATGTTTTGAAATTGCCGTTTTTTCAAACCTAGTGTTTTAAAATGGAACCCAGTGTGTCAAAATACAGTATGAATAGAGCAATTAGGCCTCAAAGCTGTCCATGACTCTTGTACAATTAAGGACCACAAACAGAGTTAATATGTAATGGCAGATAAGGACATATAAACAAAACCAAGTTGTGGGTTGGTGAAATTACATAAAGAGAGAAGACTTTTTGGCAGCATTTTCTAAAAAAATAAGAAGCATTAATTAATTATTGTACCATGTGAAACAACAGTGAAAGCAATGTAGACGTATTCATTCTTTCCAAAAGGAAGGTATTTTTCTAATAGATATTTCTTTGTGATTTGTAAATGAAACAACAATGAGTTTATTTCAAAAATTTGTGGCCCATTATTAATTTTTTTATTTTTTATACCACGTGTCTTCGTCGGATTGAGATCCCTTGCATTCGAGGTGTTCGAATTGCATGGAATTCTTTGTAACCGTGAGAGGCTCTAATAGGACTTGTTTTTCCGAACAAGTAATCACGTTGTTCAAAGCGTTCGAATAAATAAATCTCATTAAGATCTCTCACAATTACGTATATTATCGTAAGAATCTAACCCAGTTGACACTGCAATTTCTATGGACCATTATTATTTCTTGTGAAACCTCCTGGACTTCATTAAGTAGCTTTTCATGCACATTCGATTAATGTTGAATGTATGGATTTAGTGGTCTAGGGATAATATTATGAAAAGATGTAAGAAATTCTTGGGTTTGACTTTCCAATGGTGCCATGAGCATCTTCTAATTTGCTTTATTACATCATTTGAATTGCTTAGATCATTCCCACAAACGTCAACTGCGTGCTAATTACTAGAGCATCAACGAAAATTAAAAATTACCACAAACATTGACAAAGTGCAAGCAATAATGTGAGATATATAGAGTAATGCTATTTAACAGACCGTTATACGACTGTCATACAATTTGATAATGCGACAGTAAAAGTTAGTCATTGAATCAATACTTGCATAAAATAAATAAAAATAAAAATACCTGATTTTACTGTTAGATTATTTCAATTGGACGATAATCGTATATCAATATACTAAATAGCATTACTATCTATAATAACAAGAAAAATAATGCTGAAAAACCACATTTTTGTCATACCTCGCTGATTTTGCAATCTCTAATTTTTTGTTTTTATTTATTTTTTTTTGTTTTTTTAACGGGGTTAATCCAAACACTACCATGCAGGGACGGAACTAGGAGGGTAAGGCCATGGGCCCCCCCCTCAATTACAAAAAAGAAAAAAAAAATTATAAGGTTAAAAAAAAAAATAGTCCATTGGCCCCTACCAACAAATTTTGACCTTTGACCTCTGCCCATAAGAACTTCTGGTTCCGTCCATACTGCCACGTCAACCAAACGGATAGTAACATGGTAAAAGTACGGTTTTAAGGAAGGAAGAAAAAGAAAAAAGTTGTATGATGAGGAGCATTGGAGGAGAGAAGATTCTTGTATAAAGAGAGAGAAGGGAGATCGAGGGGGTCGTCCGTATACTAATCATGATATTTCCTTTCCCTTTAACACAATAAAATGAGTGGAGTGAAGCATACCATACTGATGAAAAGCTCAACCTCTAGAGAGAAGAGAGAGGAGCTTAGTTGGTGAGCAGTCAGCATTAGCAAGTCTTGCCGACAAGAAATTCTGTCTCTCCACTAATTAGACCAAGGTGGTAAAATAAGACTATACTCACTTCAGTCTACTTTTCTACTCACTTCACTCACTGAAAAAAAGGTGAAAGACCCACTTGATTTTTAACCTTTTTAACTGTTCGTGAAGGGGTGTGGATGATTCTGAAATCAATCAAGAGAGAGAGAGAGATTGTGCAAATTTCAAACCCCTTTTAAGGATTTTGTATCATGAGAGTAAATGATATGGGTTGTAGTTTCCTTGGAAATCTCTACTCTTTTTACCATGAAAAGATGCAAAGTAAACTCTTGATAGCCTTCCATAATAAGGCATCTGCTTTCTTGGAGTAAAAATGGTTGATGACAAGCAATTTCAATGATTCATTATCTGCTTGCCTTGTGTGTGAGTGGTGAAATTATCCTTCATAACACTTAAAAAGGAGGGTGCATAAGTATTTTTCAATAAACTCAATCAATTAAAAATTGCAATCACACGCATTCATCAAGCACAACAATTTTGGTTACGAAGTTTAAACCTTTTGAAAAACTTTTTAAAAGTAAAATCGCTTCGAAACAGCCAAACTCAAGAAATCGATTTAATATAGAAAATAAAATTACAAGCAGTTTATACTTATAAAACCATTGTAGTAAAAACCTAACATGTAGCCAACAAACGACTCATTTGATTTCTACCGCAATAACTCTGGTCAATCTTCTATTTAGTTTTCTTTACAACACGGAATTTCGATGGCTTGAAGTTTTTGTGAATTTGCATGGTTTAAAGAACTCTCTCTAAGAGAGGTAAAGAATTAAGAATAAGGATGCAATGATTCACTCATAGCTTACAAAATATTGGCATTCACGTCTTATGAAATTGTGCATAAAGATACTTATATAGTCTTTGAAGAAAATTGAGGTTGAGATGAAAGTTGGTTTCTGAAAAATACAATCAGAGACAGTAGTTTCAAACGGATTACTGAAGCGTTTAAACTTGTGCTAGGGTTTCACAATTTTCTAGCAGTCGACATTTGAACATGGTACGATAGAAGTTATGACTGAGCATCTTAGATCTACTTGACCAAACATCATGTTCGAACCTTCTAAGAACATGCTTGCGACCAAGCTACTCTGTGGCTCTTTGAAAAATATCACGTTCGAACTCTCTTCGACTACGTTTGCCATTTGATCTCTCAATTGATCTTGTGAAACTCCTTTGTTCGATCATTCTGCAACTGCCAAATTAATTGAAGCTCTTGTAAACTTTGAATTTCAACAGCATAAGTATCTTCGCTCGAACTTCCACCAATCAGAATTACAACCAAAGCTCTCAAGTATCAGTTCTTTCAAGTACTTGAAGATCACGTTTGAATGTCCATCAATTAATCGGCTTGCAAACAACATATTCTGTTCTTCAATTTTAAGTACCAATTCAAGTCCCAACTTAACCATTAAACCTAGAATTACATTTAATTTAGTTTTGATACTGAATTAACCAACATAAAACCTAACAAATAGTAAGCAGTTCTAGCCCAATTCAATGCCTTCTTTGCCCTCTCTGCTCCTATATTTTACTCAAAATAGTTGCACATTTACCGTAATAAACCAATGTTTATAGCCATGCTACAACAATAGAATAATGGTGGAAACAGAATGAGTAGATTATATGTACTATTATGCTAACAAAAATTATATACAAAAATGTACATATATAATTGAAAATTGGTAACTTTGAAGAAGAAATGATTCATCCACAGTACATATCAGGTCATCTGCATAATTATTATGCTCCTCTGGATTAAAGAAATATCTATGACTTGTGATGCCATGCAAAAACACTAGGCAACACCAATGCCCATTATTATTTTGCTTCCAAACTAGCTCATACATATTATTGTAGGGAGAAAATTATGGACAAAGTTTTCCCTCTTTCCAACCTGGTTAAATAGACCAACATCCGTATTAAATTAAGCATGCGATTCTCACGTGCATTCGGCTAGCGTTTGATTCTCCAGTATGTCAAACACCTTATGTTGGAAATAATGCTAATATATCTATAGAAAATTAATTACAGATAACTATGTGATATAGTTTCCAACTCCCATGGCAATTTCAAACACAGAATAATCAATTCAAAGTTCGTTGTAGACTCACTCTCAAGCATCTTCTGTGTTGCTCCAAGCCGACAAGTCTCCTTTGCTTTGGACCTCTCAAGACCTTTCTCGCAATCATGGGGAGCATCACCAAATGACTCTGCATGAACGTCAACCGACTTTGGAATGTTTAACAGACAAGTAACCCAAGGCTGATTTGATTGAGTAGTTAAAAAGAACCCCCACCCTAGTTCTAACCATCAATTTTTGACACGATCCGTAAACTTAACACGAACCAAGTACCAAAAAAAATTAACGAGTTACGATGGAGGAGTCTGACGTGTTTAATTAAATGAGTCGGGTTAGAGTTAAAGAGTCTGACGTGTCAACACGCGGACACGAATTGCCAACCCTACCCCACTCCCCGAGATTTCTTTCCACGACAAACAAAGCTTGGATAAAGACTTCCACTTGTTTTGTTGTGGGGCTTCGCTCTCTCAAAGACACAAAAGCCAGGAGATATGGATGAGATGAAACAGTTTAGAAGTGCTCTTCCAGCTAGAAAGTTTTGCACTGAGGTCCTTCCGAGGTAGTTGACCCACGTACGAATGGCCGGCCGGCTGGCCATCCACCCAACCGGTTTGATCAAACTCCATGGCCTTTTGCAAGAGGACACCTGATCTGTGCCGGAAAGTTGAAGTCAAATCCTTTCTTGGATCCTTTAGGCAGATTCCTCTTTAATCATGGTCCAACCGAGTTCTACTCACCACCAACCATCTCATATGGTGGCCTCTCCAGTCAAACGATATCTTTGTCGAATGCTTCTGCCACCAAAAAAGATTTAATTATCATTATTCCTCAGCTTCTTCAGTTCAACTGACTAATTATTTTTGTCAACAGCTACAATTAAGCTTATGTTTGTTGACGTGTCTTTTTTTAGAAGGGGGGGGGGGGGGGGGGAAGGGTGTTAATTTTTTTTTTTTGTGGTTTGAAAAATTAGTCTGACTTGACATAAAGGTAAAAACTGTTTTTCTGGTTTTAAGATTGCTCTGTCTTTTGAGTTGTGTGTTAATGTTTACGTTTTGATAACTTAAAACAAAAGGCAGAAAACGAGTAAATGTTCAGGCAAAAACCTATGCTTGGAGAGGGAACTCAATCTTAAGCTAAGAGACCGACCAAAACGCCACCCTTTTGTTTTTTTTTTTGTCTTTTGTTTTCTCTTCTCAAAATAAAAAATTAACAAACAATCCAAACGCGAAACACCCACAAAAAAGGTTTCACTTTTATATCATACCAGAACATTTTTCAAATCAAAAAAAAAAAAAAAAAAACCTCCAAAACACATTAACAAACAGGTTCGAGGAGCTTGTTCAAACAGAATCATAGTTGCCTTTGAAGATCAATTATTTCACTAATCGTGCAAAATGGTGAAGATTGGTAATATGAGGTCCGAATTACAGGGAAAAAAAAAAAACCAGCGCCCTTCATAGATTTTGAGAGTGCAATGACTTCGGATATTTTGGAGTAATCAATGTCCTCGAGTCTTGAGATAATAAACTACTGCCTGTAATTATATATGCATGAGTTTGCAGTCCAAAAAGTAAAATTAGTGATTCAAAAAAAGAGCATGATTTCAACAATGGATATTCAATCGAAAAACTTAAGGAGAAATAATAAAACCTTCCCCTTACTTAAATATTATTTATCTGGAAATTAATTGAGGAACAAAAATTTACAACATGCTTCCTGTTCTGTAACTTTTTTTCATGCAGCATTTTCTATCTTTACAAACAAGAAGATTTCCTTTTTTTTTCTGCAAACCAAAAAACTCCAATATTATCATCTAGGGTGAAGATTGGCAATTGCTCGAATCATGAGGCCGAGCAGCAGTAGGAGTACAAAGATTCATCCCCTAGCAAAGTCCCTCTCTTTTTCCCACCTGACTGCCCCAAAACCTTCTAAAGAGTAAGTAAAGAAATACCAAAAATCGAAAACAGGAAGAAGAAAAAAGTTGTGGAAAGAATTTAATAAATCCTACAAATTTAAGTTTCTAAACAGAAAAATGTTACACTGACGATGTATCAACCTCCTTTAGCACATCATCCTCACCGTTTGCCAAGGTGAACAGCTCGGCATCCTTATCTTCATCGCTGGAAAAATCCCGTCTGTCAAGTTTCGAATGAGCTGCAACGAATATCAGCCTCTGCGCCTTGTCCATGCCAACCCTCGAGGGCGCATGCGCGCACACCCATCTCAAGAAAGACCAATTGCATTTGAATCCACAAGAAGTTGCATGAAGAAAGATAAGCCTGACAGCAACTTTTCCTAGCGACTTAAATTCAGTAAGATATGTTTCCCACACAAGCCTACTGCTCTGTGGATTGGCAAGCTTCATCTTTCCTGTAACAGGGTCCCTCTCCTTCATCTGTACAGCTCTTGCATAGACAGGATCAAGCCCTTCTGTTCTCCATTTCATGAGCTCCATTAGCACAATGTGAGCTTCTTCCCGCGAAACAAGCCGGGTTATGAGCTTGTCGACATCCTTTTCCTGGTCGGGTGTCAAGCATTTGAATGGTGGAAGGTATTTCCCACTAGTGTCTCTAATCAAATACAGAGGATCAAGTATGTAAGCAGCAGCCCAAGCAGGGTGATAATTTTTCTTGAATCTCCTGTCAATCACCTTCTCTACCAATCCTTCTGCAATGTGGAATTTAGAACACCAATCCTTCACTTTTGTTCTTAGCTCATCCCAAAGAGGGAGACATTGCCCAACTAATGGCCTTTCTATCTCAATATCTTGAGCCATGTCCTTCACCAATTTAATCAATGAGTGAACTGCATCCAATTCATTCCAAAACCCGGCACCCCGAATCATCTCGCCAACTTCTCTTGCAATAGGGTCCTCCATTGCTGCCATCTTGTACGATTCATCCATCAAAACCAACTGTAATGATCGAGATGAATTCAGTATATCCTCCACCACTGTATATAGAGGACCAAAGCTCACACTCTCGCACTCGCGAAACGGCACTCGAAGCAACCCAGCGTGTCCGTACTCCTGCAACTGGAACTTATGGAAGGTATTTCGAATCTGAGACTTGTAGTTGACGAAATTGGCAAGCTTGAAACAATTCTCAGTGACAGTCTTGAACAATGGAAGCTCCCTGCTGAAGTCCTTAATCAAACTATTGAAACCCTGAAACTGACAAGAGAGATTAACCATCCAATGATTCTGAGTCTCCAAATTCCTCAACGCCTTTGCCTTAAATTTGTCTGCAACTATTCCTACACACTGCTGCACAGCATTCCACAAATGCCTGTGATGGTCTCCCACAAAATCTCCTCTGCGTACTTAGAAGGAACGGAGCCAGTAACAAACACTGCCCTCCTATACAAACTAGTGCCGTTCGGAAGATTCACAGTCAAATTAACCAAACTCTCTTCCCCCAAAACCCCATAATTCTTGAATTTCCACCCATCGGAGGCAATCTGAAAGAACATGGCGTCTTTAATCCTCTCTTCAGATTCAGCCTTGGCTTCCTCGAACTTAACATCCAATCTAGCGCCGGTGAACTCTCTGCGAGAAACCGCCGGTAAACCGACTTGATTAAGGAAAGCTCTGAACTTGGGGTGCTCCAAGCTGGAAAAAGAGACCGACCCACAAGACTCAAACACCCAATCAGCTAGAAAATCAAGAGCGCAATCACTCTGGTTCTTACTGAGCGTCGGCCCCGGTGAGGTTTTCGGACTCTTGAGCTTCTTCACACTGTCTTCCAACATAGCCAGAGCTCCCAAATCCTCCTTTCCACCAGAGAGCATCAAATGCGGCTGCTGTGAAAGCAGAGCCCCCGTGCTCGTCGCCAAAACCGTCGTCGCCGACACCGCCGACGAGTACGCCAGTTCGAACCGCGACGGATCAACTATCGCCAGCGGCGGCACCTGGTACGAAGGACCCGAGCCCCCGCCAGTACCGCCACCGGCTGAAGCCGCAGACGAGAGACGCTTACGAGAAGTCGGAGGCGGAGAAGCCAAAGAAGCAGAGGAGGGTGAAACAGAGGAAATGGGTTTGGCGACGGAGTTGAAGTTGGGGCAAGTCCCGCGCTTGAGGTGCTCCGAGGCTGTCCGGGAAGGGTTCGAGGCGGAGAAAACGGCGTCGCAGAGGGAGCACCTGAGCTTGACCGCCTTGGGCATGCCCGTCTCGGCGTTCTGCACCAGCAAGGGCTCCAGGTGAGCCCAGTACCACGCGCCTTTCCCCTTTATCGCCTTCGTACGCACCATCACCAACCCTTCGTACTCTTGTGCATGGCCTTCGCTGTCATCTCGTCGCTCAAGACTGACCCGGGCGCTCCGGCGGCCGAGCCAGAGTCCACCGGAGCTGGTCCGGTGGTGTTCGTAGCCGCCATTGCGAGGACCCAGATGAAAAGAAACGCAAAAGCTGGGGTCTTTCTTTGGGATTCCGAATTCTGAAAGGCCCCTTTTTCAGTTCAGTAGAAGTAGTAGTATCTTCGTCGACATCGTCGTTGTCGTCATTTTTGTAGTGGGGTTGGAGAAAAAAAGGGTGGCGTTTTGGTCGCATTTAGCCGGGGAACGAAGCTGGGAGTTGCCGCAGTTCCAGTTTCCGGCGGAGTGCCATGCCGGAGCCCGGCGATCTACGGAGATTTTTGGGAGAGAAGAGTTGTGGATTTTGTTTCACTGATGGGGTCACTTCAGCTATTTCTGAGACCAAAAGAAAGAGAGGGAGAAAAAGAGAGGTTGACGCGCTCCTACGCGCCGCTATCATGCGCGTGGGGAGCATGGAAGGAGCCCTGTTTATGGGAGGTGGAACCAAGGAGGTAAAACCACAGTCCGATGTAGAAGAAACACGAACTGGGGATTGGTCGTTACAACCAAGTGATTGGGGAGTGCAACCCACGCGCCTTTGGAGGTTACTAGTTTTTGCACTCAATTCAGGCCTTTGATGTGTCTTTGCTTTATTCATATATTTTATCTTTCTTTTTGTGTTGTTGGGTCTTGTTTGTGGGTCTTGTGGGGGAGACTCTTCCTTGTCCGTTTCTTTGCTTTTCTTTCCTTCTTGTTCTTCATTTATTTTTTAAAAAATTTATTATTAATTTTTTTTTGGTTTTTTGAATCTCACAAACTTTTATTATAATTTGGATTTCCTTTTGTAAGACTTGTTCATGTGGGTTCATGCAGAATGTGGACATAAAAGGGCAACCTAGGAATTTAATGGGTTCTCCAAGGACTTCTCACGGGGGCAGTGTTGACCAAGACTCTTGCCTTGAATCACTTCCACCAAACTTCATAGGCAATTTGGAATTTCTCTCCTTACTTTACTAAAACTAGTTATTGTATCTTGTTTAAAGCCTCTAGGGTAGGTGACTAGCATAATCAGAAAATGTAAAGAGGTTTGTTTTGGTCTTTATGCTCCAATTTTTCCACCAATGTTTGAATCATTTTAGGTTTTTTGTTTTTTTCTCTTTATCTAAAAAGGAACTTGAAGGGATCTTTCCCGTTCCTGATTCATACCGAGAAAAGGTTTGCGAGAATATTTGAAATAAAACACACGATAAGAAACGGGTCATTTAGAAATTTCGTGTGCTCTAAAACTAAACTAGTACATTTGGAAATTTTTGAGCTTGGAAAAAAGTTGAGGATGCTCGACAGGATGGGAAAAATAATTTTCATTTTTTTTTTTTTAATGTAATTGGTACATGTAGATAAATGAAAACTAGTTATTGTATCTTGTTTAAAGCCTCTAGGGTAGGTGGCTAGCATAATCAGAAAATGTATAAAGAGGTTTGTTTTGGTCTTTATGCTCCAATTTTTCCACCAATGTTTGAATCATTTTAGTTTTTTTTTTTTTTTTTTTTTCTCTTTATCTAACCAATAGAATTGGGTAGGAAACTTGAGGGGGTGTTTCCCGCTCCTGATTCATACCGAGAAAAGGTTTGCGGGAATATTTTAAATCAAACACACAATAAGAAACGAGTCATTTAGAAATTTCGTGTGCTCTAAAGTTAGAACATTTGGAAATTTTTGAGCTTGGAAAAAAAGTTGAGGATGCTTGACAGGATGGGAAAAATAATTTTTTTTTTCTTTTAATGTAATTGGTATAAGTAGAGAAATGAAACACTACTTTAGGAACTTTGGAAAAATGTTTTTATGCTTCTAAACAACATTAAAAACAGAAAATGGAGAGGTGCTTTTTTGGGTGTCCTAGTTCCTTGAAAAATGGAAGAAGAAAAAAAAATGTGATGGTGATGGTGATGATGTTTTAGACATGAGATTATATTTATTTTACATTAAAAAAAAAGGAAATAATAAATGAGTGATTTTTTTTTTCCATTTTTCTAAGCAATATAATGGGGAAGGGAACTAGAGGGAATCTTTCTCACTCCTAATTTAGATGAAATAGATGAAGAAAATGTTTACGGTAATGTTTCTAAACACACGGTGAGAAGTGACTCATTTAACAATTTAGTGTGCTCTAACGCACATTTAAAAAAGAAATTAAGGCTGTCCAGCTTGGAAAAAGAGCAGATTTTCTTGGAGGATGTTCAATAGGATGAGAAAAATAATTTTCAGATTTTTTTTTTAATGTTTGGTATAACTAAATAAATGCAAAACTACTAAAGGAACTTTGAAAAATATTTTTATGCTTCTTGTTAAATCACTATTTATCTTAAAAGTTTAAGTCGATAGAAATAGGTATATTAAATCATTTAATCAATACTTTAACACTCCCCCTTACACGTGGACTCAGACTTTCTTTTAATAAGTAAGTCCCAACATATGGAATATTTAATTGAAATGAGAAGTAAATGACGGATTCAAGGTTCGAACTCAAAACTTTTAGTTAATACCACGATAAATCAATACTTATCACAAAAGCTAACCGCATTTACAGCATAAAATGAGGAGGTTTTTTTGGGTGTCCTAGTTCCTTGAAAGGTGGGGGAGAAATGTGGATAGTGATGGTGATGATGTTTTAGACATGAGATTACATTTATTTCTACATTAAATTAAAAAAAAAAATGAGTGAAAAAAGTGGTATTTTTAGTTGTGGGCTGCTGCACAGGATTTCCGGTTGAATTTTGGTTTTTGATTGATCTTGGTACAATTGTGGTTAATGATTTTTAATGCAAGTGGAGTAGCAAAAAATATTATCAAGATCATATTTACGATGTCAACCATATATTAATTTGAAAATCAGCAATTTTTCGTTAAATATTTTCATTCTAAAACTTTTAAAAAATATTTTACACCGAAACAAATATAATCTTAGCACAATTAGAATAGGGATAATTACACTTAACCCCCCTGATTTATTCACGGTGTGGCGATTTACCCTCCAATGTACCAAAATTGGTACATGACCCCCCGAACTTGCCAACGTGTGGCAAAATCAACCTTCCGTCCAATCGACCGTTCGTTTGGACGGAAAATCGGTCACGTGCAAGTCACGTGACTTGGGGAGAGTCTCTGTCTTAAACGGTCACGTGACTTGCAAGTGACCGATTTTCCGTCTAAACGAACGATCGATTGGACGGAAGGTTGATTTTGCCACACGTTGGCAAGTTCGGGGGGTCATGTACCAATTTTAGTACATTGAGTGGTAAATCGCCACACCGTGAATAAATCAGGGGGGTTAAGTATAATTATCCCATTAGAATGATTTGTCTTGAAAAGTACATTAATAATTGTGCAAGAGTTTATCCCTTGCTAGCCTTAAAAAGAGTTTCCAATGGACGTGGGAAAGTATATTTGAAGACTATTAGCATGGATCCTCATTTTAAACCAAGTAAAATAATAGTAAGTTAGAATATTAATTAAATAATTATTTTTTATTAGCTTAAAATTTAAAATGAGTATTTTTTTTTTTTAATGAAAGATTTGAGTATTTCATTGATTAGATATTACAAGCATAAAGCTATACAAAATCATAACTATATGCTATAAGGTTACAAAGTCATAGATACAAACAAAATTTTTATAATAAAGTGCTAGTTATGACTTTCATCTTTCGCTAACCCATGTACAAAAATAGTTAAAAAGCATATTTACTCCGAGTAGACTAGATCTAATACAATGGTAGGCAAATATCCTATAAATTTTATTTAAATCGGCCGTGAGAGATAACCTCTCACACTGAATTATCCAGGCTATAAGAGATAACCTATCACACCTGACTAGCCTTCATCCCATAAATCGCCCACGAGAGCCGATCTAAAAAGAAGAAAACTCTTATTCAAAGTAAAAAACACAACCAGCAAACAACAGCAGCAGTCAGGAATGAGATGAAGAGCACAGGACAGAGGTAGATGGACAGAAGCATAGCGGAGATGTCAAAATTGTTGATCTGATCGGAGAACACCTACAAACAAAAGAAAAAATCATAATAGGAGATGAGAGTAGAAAGATAAATGAAGAAGAGGAGAGAGCAGATCTTTTCCCTCATCTTCTTAAATGAGTAGTGATTTAACATGATATCAGATCAAATGTTCTGAATTCAAATCTTGTCTTTGTTATTTACTCTATTTTAAATTAAATATTTTATATGTTGAATCTCACTAATTGAAGTAAGTTTAAATCCACGCGTAAAAAAAAAAAAATTACAAAAAAAAAGTGTTAAAATAATTAATTAAATTAATTCATTTCTATCCGTTTAAATTTTTAGAATAAATAATTATTTAACCTAATCAAATAAGTATCCCATCATACACTTACACCCATACTTATTACATGAATCATGTGAATATGAAATCAACGAGTAGTTCTAAATTATTTCTAGAATCTTAAAGTTATAAATTTTCTTTTTTACCAAATTTTGTTTAGAAAAAAAATTGGCTCTTAAAGTGTCAATTGTCTATTTTATGTATGTACAACTTTCCCTTAAAAAAATAAGACACAATTATAAATAATTTAGATTAATTATACTCAGAATTTACTTATGCATTATTGGTAATACGTATAATTCTCCTTCTTGTTGAAAGTGTTTTGGAAAGTATTTTTTGTTTTTAATTGATTTGAAAAGTGTTATGATGTGATATATAAAAATAAAAATTAGTTTTATAGTTTTAAAAAAGGTTTATATTTTTATTTTGAGAATAAAAAATAAAAGTAAAAGATCAAAATTTTAATTTGAACAAATTAAGAAAATTGGGTCTTGTAATTGTCTTCGATCTAGATATGAGTCATTAATATTTTTATATCATCATGCTATATTATGACAATCACGTCTTGTCACATAACTTTGAAAACTTCAATGGCATGCAACACATGCACACTCCCTTGAAGTTAGCACTAATCCGAATTACCTACTCTTTTGTTATAAGGTTGAAAAATAGCTGTGCCACCAGGATTTGTTTTACCTTTGTAACCACTACCATCCTTTCACCTTAATTGTTTATGATTACCACAACAAATCTCATAGATTAACAACATCTTAAGGTTAAGCAACGTACAAGACACTGTTTAGGACACTGATCTGATGCTATATATATTAAGACATTCTAGTCCAGTAGGTCGCATCTTCCTTGACTTGAATCAAATGCGGAGCGCATATTCTGATACTAATTATCAAGGGTTAGTGACCGAATGTCGGAACCAGACGGTTGGACTTTGGAGGGATCCATGGCCCCACTTCACCCGAAAAGAACGTCAAGTTAAATTCTTAGTTTCCTTCTTATAACAAGGGTTTAATTATTAATCCAAAAGTTTTAAAACTGATGAATATTGATTTGATTAAACCCTTAATTCTTAAGATCGTTTTGGACACGGTATAAAAAAAGTTTTTGGTGGGGATGAATATGAAATGGGAGAAAATTAATCAAGATGGACTAATTGTAGCATAAATTGCATAATCCCAAAAATCAACATTGTTTTAGCATAACTTTTTATTAATAGGAGGCATAGCCGTCATAGAGTTTTTCAATGAGCTGTTAAGAAAAGTGACCAAATAAGTCTAATATCGTACACCATTTTCCACATTACAAGGTCAAAAAATATTGGGGCATCAAGTTTACGTTGAAAAATATGAATGGTAAAGAAAAAATTATGATGGTAAAAAATAGGACTTCAAAGTTTGATCGCAATGATGATATTTTTAGAATGTATTTTGTCTTATTTTTGGAGTGCTAAGAGGAGCGGACAAAATCATCCTCAAAATACTATGAAACCGAATGTTGCTCTAGAATAACACTTTATAGAATAATATGAGAACATCCTTAGAATGAAAATGAAGTGAGAGTTTGTATGGAAGAAAAGAAGACACTCGTGTTGTCATATTTATAGTGGTTTTAGTCTTTATGCTCATCTAACGATCCAAAATGATTCAATCCAATAGTCACGAATTGTAACCGCTATCTCTCACTTAATAGGCACCTAAATGAGCATCATAATGCCTTCAAACGGCTAGATTTCAATTCGATCGAGTATTGACTGAGACATCTATTGAGGCTCTCGAGTTGTTGTGTTGAATTGTGATGCACTCGGTCAACCGAGACATTTAACGTCAATCTTGTTTTTTCAAAATAATTTAAAGCTCCTTAGTGCAAAGTGCACCGCCCAATGCTCAAGCTTGTGTCGCAGGCGGTGTTGCTGCTGTCATGTGACTAGCCCTCTTCTCCATCACTCAAGCCATTATTAAAGTGCGAAGGATTCCTTAAAAAGTTTTTAGCTTCTTCATATCTAGACAATATGAGACACTCTTTTATCAAAATCTTAGTTTGTTCTCCAAAATTTTGGATTGACTTTCATGATATAAATTAATTGTTCGCATTAAGTGATTGAATTATAAAAGTGTTTATATGTATTAAATTTCACATTGAATTCCTATTAGGTGAGATTTAGTTTTATAAGTGATTTTAAAAAGCTTTAATTTGCAACTTAATTAATTTTTTTTAGAGTGATAACACATATATGACTAAGAGCACATTTGGTATACAAAGTAATCATTTATTTAGAAATATGAATGGCTATTATTGTAAATATAAGAAGTTTGAATGAAATAACAATTTCTATTCTTTAGTTTGGTGATGTCGTGGCCTAATGTACGTGACGGTGTGTGAGTGGTGGTAGGGTTGTATGGCTTGGCAGGATCTATCCTTGTACATCGAATTGTTAGGCGTGCTCCCCCTCATTTTTTCTCCAAGCATGATTGACACCTTGGGTGGTATTCGGGTTCTTGTGTTGCATACCTTTGGCAAGACCTCGAACTTGTCCACATGCTACCATGCGGGGCACGTCTTCTTGTGTGGTTGTCATGGACCATGTGTGCATTTTTGTGCTCTTGGATGTGGAAAGTTTTATGGGTGTGGGGGCTTGTTAGCTCTGTTAGCCCAAACCGAGCGTTATTTAGTTTGATGACAACGCATGATTCTCTCAATCGAATTGAATCAAATCTTATAACTTCCTTTGACTCAAAATCGATAAGGAAGAATAAAACTTCAAAACATTATATGGTGGCCGACCACCCTAGCAAAACACCGAGGGTGGACAAGACCACCCCTGATGAGCATTGGGGGTTGCCACGACCACCCTAAGCTAAGGGGTTGTCTTGGCCACTCCTGGTATACCATTAGGGTGGTTCCTCCCCCTCACCCCACATAAATTTTGGGTTTGTAGAAAAATTTACAAAAATAAATAAATAAATATGTTTTTTGAAAAACTCATTTTGTTTACCAAGCAATAACCATTCCTCTTTTTTTTTTTTTTAGTGAAATTACTATTCCTTAATTTCGGTGAATAGTTAGTCCCACACAAAATGTGTAACCAAACAACAAACAAAAAAGAAAAGAAAAAGGATGTTCCATAATAGTCCTTCAATTCTGAGTCAATTATGCATATCAAACTTGCCTCAACACTTAAAAAGAAAAAGAAAAAGAAAAAAATAACCGTGCCTTTACACTTTCCATGGTCGTTACTATAAATTCGTTGAAACTTCCCTAAAAGCTCTATGAAGTTTCTTTTTTCTTTTTTTTTTTAAAAGAAAAAAGAAAAAAAAAAAAAAAAAAAAGAGAAAAGTACACGTATCTTCCTTAAATTACCAATTGTGTCAATTCACTCCCCTCCCCTAAACTACTAAACAATATCAATATATCCTACAATAACAAAAATATCCTTCATAAAATTATAAAAATTCTTAAAAACAAAACAATTTTTTTTTAAGAAAAAAAAAGCAGAAAAATTATTTTTTAGATTTGGTTTTATATAATTTCAGTTTGGGCCACCCCTTGAATTATCATTTTTGTCATTTTTTATTTTTATTTTTTTGTAAAAAAAAAAATTTTTCTTTTTCAATCTTTCAAAAAAAAATTAAAAATTTTTATTTAGTTTTTTCTTTCGAATTTATAAGGATAAATTTACCTTATTAAATTTTTTATGGTTATTTTTATCTTTTTGTTAGCTTTAGATGAGACATTGACATTTTTTAATAGTTTAGGAGAGGACATTGACATAATTGATAGTTTGGGAGCACAGTAACAATAAAGTGATAGTTTGAGAAGAATATACGTAGTTTTAAAAAAAAAACTACTTTCACGTTTCTTTTTTTGCTGTATTTTTTTTTTCCTTATCTGTCCGGCGTTGGTCCTTCGTCTGGGTGGCGCCGGTGTTGGCACGTGTCCCTCACGCGCCGCCGTCCGGTTTCTTGGCCCATTTCCTCCACTGCCGGCAGCTTGCTTTTGGGTGGTCTCTGTTTCAGTGTCGTGTGTTTTCTCTTTTCTTGGGTCACAGTCTGCTTGTGTTGGGTTCAATTTTTATGGGAATATTTGTTGGCTATTTGCTAGATCTGGTCTCTTTTCTTTAGAAAGTTAGCGTTAATGTATAAGAGGCTCAATTGTCTTTCTTGTAAAAGTTGTATTTCTGCTTAGGCAACTGTTTATTAAGTCAGATCCTTCTGGTTTAGAGAATGAGAGGCTTGTTTCTTATTTTCAAGTTGTAAGCCTTGGGCTGTTCACCATATCAATGATAGATTATCGTTTCCGTTAACAAAAAAAAAAAAAAAAAAAAAGCATTAATTTATTCAAATTAAAATATAAATGGGGTTTTATAGCTAACTAAATATTGACCAATATACAAATATTTATTAAGACTAAAGTTAAAGTTTTTTTTAAAAAAAAAAAAAAAAAAAAAAAAGGCATTATCAGTCTTTATTGAATATTCTATGAGTCAATCAATATAAACCCCAACTGTCATCCACCAACCGATGTACGTAAATCTTGAATCCGTAAAGACCGATTTGATGTCCTTGGGCCTAATACCTTATTATTGACAAACAAAATAAATGAGTGAGACAATGACAGCATTTATGACTTAAAAAAAAATCTTTTTTCTTTTTCTTTTTCTTTTTCTTTTTCTTTTCTTCCTTTTAAATAAAAACATAAACAAACCAATTTAGCCTGTTAAATATTAATGACATGTTTGGGTGTTTAATTTTTTAAATTTATATTTAACAATAATTTACTGCACGAATTTTGAGATAAAATAAAGTTAAAAAATATGTTTAGATGGTTTGTCTTCTTGAGACAAAATTAAAAAAATTAGATAAAATTTGATTTGTTATTTTTAAAAAATTACGAATACTAATAAAATTTGTTTTTGAAAAACAATGCGTCCAAACAACTCATTAAGAATTCCTTTTATTTTTATATCATATCAAAACATTTTTTTTTTTTTAAACTACAAAATACATTACAAAAAGTATTAACAAACAAGCTGATATTAAGTCCAACTGGGAGCATGAAGTGGGGTACATAGTAATTTCAAGTTATTTAATTGACAATATTTTTAGAGTCATATATATATATATAATTTTTTTTAAAAAAATATGAGTTTAATAGCGTGAACAGGAAAAATTCAATTTTTATTGTTGTGTAAGTTCCTAGAAAGTTCTTGGTATGTCTGTCTCAACATAAAAGAAGAACTTTAAAAAGAAAAAAAAAAAGACATTGAAATCTGAAACAATCAACAGTTGGAATCATTTCAACAAAAAATGCTTGTCACTCTCAATGAATTTCATTTTCCTTATATAAAGCTCTTTCTTCGAGGTGTTTGACTTAATGAATAATATTATTTAGTAAATTGTATATAATTATCATATAATTTGAATACACAGCGGAGAAAATTAACGTTTAAATCAATCAGCATTAGTTTAAAATAAAAATAAAAATTAAGCAATATTTTTTACTATCACATCGTCTCAATTATATGATAGCATTGACAGTCGTCTACTAAATGAATAATTTTAAAAGTCACATCAATTATAAGAGGATACAAAAATAAATAGTCCCTAACACATTAGCTTATTCCTAGTAAATAACATTCCTCTTATATGAATAGGATGCTCTCTGAAATGGAATTGATTTATTTGATAGTCAAAATTTTGTTTTATTGTATCGATATGTCCATGTTAAATTTTACAATTCTAACTGTATATAGGTTGTCGCGTCATTTAAAATTTTTAAATAACGCGACACTATATATATTGTTAAATGCAACAAAATATATAAAATAAATCCTCCAAAAGTTTATCTACTGTTAAATGACTTTTAGGATACGCTTAATTAGAGATAAAGAAAAGAATATTGTTACATTTATATAGGTTTAAAACTTATCTTATAGGTAAAAGAAATGCCATTTAATTTTGGGAAAAATCATATTTTGTCACTAAGTTTTTATTTGATTTGAATTTAATCATTAGGTTTTCAATTTAAAAATAAGGTCCTTAGGATTTGCCTAAGTTTCAAATTGATTCATCTATTAATTTAAAGTCAAAGTTAACGATTTTTTATTTGTCACATATGTTTCATTTGATACTTCAGGGAATACAATATCAATATCCATGTTAGCATCAAATTTAACGGATTTCTACCTAATGTTATAAATCTAGAAGATTAAAATGACGAGGAATATGATTTTTGTTTTTAGAGTTGGGTTTTTTTTTTTTTTTTTTTTATGGATGACTTAGCGCTTAATGATTTGACATTGATATTAAGTACTGATATAAACGTTGATGTGTCAATTGAGACACACATGAAACATGGCAGGCTATTAATCTTGAGGATAAAAGTGAGAGAGGAGTCTATTTAAAATTTATGCAAAACTTAAGGACCATATTCTTAAAATTAAAAACTCAATGGCTAAATTCAAATAAGATAAAAACCTAAAGGCTAAATATGATTTTTCCCTTTAATTTTAAAATTAATAATACTAAGAACAATTTTCACAAACAACAGCACATACATATGACATGGGATGAATACTAATTTTTCAACGCAGTAAACTATATGAGTTACGCTTGGTGTTCTAAGATTTAGGTCATATGCTACAAGCCCACAAGTCTTGTGGGTGAACTAATTAATTTGGACAAAAATAGTATAATAGAATATTAATTAAATAATTTATTTTATTATAATTATTATTATCAGCTCAGAGTTTTAATTATGATAATCATAATTTAATATAATATCAGAACAAAAGCCATGAATTTGAACATTATTTTAATTGTTTAAATTGCTAATAATTTAAACAATAAATGTGTAAGAGCTTTCGTATAACCTACGTGTCCAAACAGATTTTAAACAATTTTCCCACCTATTTGAACAAATGAATTCACAACCCCTTGCTTGTGATTGTAGGAGTCTCCTCAGCCAGTCCTTTTGAACATATATATTAGCGACTCTGTGACCAATAAATGTGAACTTTAATGTATCTATTACGAATATCCAGGTTTAATTTATATAATCCCATTTTTTTTAATCAATTTATATAATCCCATTGTGATTGTGGGATGCCATGCAAATTGCAAAGGCAACCTTTTTCTCTAAATGGACATTATTCTTTAATTAAATAAATAAAAATATTTCGGTATAAGTTTTAATATATATACATATATACACACACATAAACACGTACGTTTTAAAAGCAATTTTTCTATGTATATAAGCTATTGGGCATCATCTTTTTGTAAGCCAATTTTCAATAGTGAGTTTTACCTGAGACTTGTATCATATTCAAACTCCTTGTTTTTTGACATTTTTTTTTAACAATTAAACAAAGTATAATGTCATTATATTTGTTAGAATTTAATTTAATAATTAAATCCATAATTTCTTTTCAGCTTAAGATTTTGGGACGAATTATGATTTAACCCAATATTAGAACAAATGTTTCGAGTTAGAATCTTATTTCTCTCTTTGATCACTTTCTATTTTAATTATATATTTTACGTGTTGGACCTCACTTACAATTAAAGGAGAATTTGAGGCCACATATAAAAAAGAGTGTTAAAATATTAATTAAATAATTAACTTTATTAATTTCTATTAACTTTTAAGATAAGTTGTGATTTAACAATATTTAAAAATAAGGTGGGATATATGTTGATAAGACCAACAAAGAGATATATCAAGTACTACTTTTCAAACCTCAAAATCAATATGTGCTCTTTGTTTATAGATGGTCATTTAGTTTAAAGTATGAGAGATAATCATACTTGGTGATAATCATAATATGGAATCTATGATAATCGGGTTTGACTTGAATTTATAGTAGTTGAAGTTGCAATATTATATGACAGGAATTCTTAACAATGCATGAGAATTATTCGATAATATGTCATAAGACTAAAAATATATAATTAAATATATTTAAGTTAATTTTAGTTTAAAAATAACAGAAAACATGACTTAGTAAAAAGTTTTTGTTAGTCAATGGAATGATTTAGGGAAAATTACAATTTAACTCATCAAATTGCAAGTCGTTTTGCAAGTAACCTCACGAACCGTTAACGCTTAGTCTCTGGCTCCCAAAACTACCAAAAAGTTTTAAAAATACCAATTTTTGTCCAAATATGCCTATAATACCCTGCCACATCATTTTTCAATTGAAAAAAAAATAAAAATAAAAAAACTAAAAAACACTAAAATTTTATTTATTTTTTATTATTTAAAAAAAAATATGTGTATTTGGGGGCAGCCACCCCCCTTGGGCAAACACTCACTTTCTTTTTTATTAAAAAAAGTAGTTTTTTAGTTTTTTTAATTTTTTTAATTGAAAAATGACAGGGGTATTATAGGTGTATTTTGACAAAATTGCCATTTTAAAAATATTTTGATAGTTTAGAGAGCCAGAGTCCAAATATTGACAATTTGTAGAACTATTTACAAAACGACTGACAGTTTAAAGAATTAAATTATAATTTTTCAATAATTTATACATAAATATAACAAAAATAAATATAGATTGATTATTACACTACACAAGTACAACAACTTCACAACACCCCTCACATGAGGTGACCCAATGCCATAAAGTTATTGTACATCCATCATTTTTTAAAATAAATATATATGCCCGTCCTTTTCTTCCTTCCCAATCCCACCTTACTATAAATACTGTAATAAAAGCAGCCTTGAAGAGTGCACAGTGACAGAGACAGACAAAGCAACAGAAAAATGGAGGGAAGTTAGAATTTCCAACAAAACGGGAAATCTGGACAACCTATGTCTCAATACAACTATATATATTGGTGCTGTAAAACATACAATAAAGGGGAATGTACCTGCCAAATAAATGACACGGTCCTATAAATTTTGGCAATTAACCGCCCTACCTGTTAGTTTGTGGCGAGAGAAGGGCCGGGTATCCGTTAAGATATTTGATATCGAACAAGGTTTTCTTTTAATTTAGGGTCTAATAATTTTTTCGGCCCAAATTGTTAAATTGAACAAGGTTTTCTTTGTTTCTTTATCACCATTAATTCTACTTCCCATCAAAGTTAAAATTAATTAAGGAGAATTAATTAACCAACATTAAGAGTCTAATAAATTGTCTTATGTGTCATTTCATGTCGAACATTAAATTCTTACATTGAAAAAAAAAAACATTTAAATTTTAAAAAGTGTCAATTTATGATATATATATTTTTCATTTTTTTTTTCAATTCCAACCTTCTCTAAAATTTTATGTTAAATCCTATCAAAATTTTCAAAATACCTATGTGTTTTTTTTTTTTTTTTTTAAAAAAAATTATAAATTTTTTCAAAGATTCAAGCATAAATATTTTTGCAAATTCCATTAAATTATGGCCCGTTGGCTCCACTGTCCTTAACAAGTCAGCAAACATAAGGTTCTTGGATTCTTCGGCAATGGGTAGTTCAGCTGTGTTCGGGTTCGAGAGGCCCTAGGGTAAACGGGTCTTATATTGAGTGGTTGGATATACCAATAACCCTCCAATTTTACTTACCAAAAACTTAAATATAAATCAATTCATGAAAATATATTCTAGGGATTAGATGAGTTCTCAACGGATGACCCTAGGGGCCCAGTGGGGGAAAATATACTAGTTCTAAAGTCCAACTAAAAGTTGGAATTCTTAATCCGATAACACAGTCGGCCTCTTTATTCCTCCAATTTCTCAAGGAATTGGATAGATCTTCTTTTACCACTGTGAAAACATTGCTTTTTGGTCTTTCAATCCCGAATATAATGCAACATTTAGATACTTTCCCCTGTCTGCTAGGCCCTCAATATACTTTACTTCATCTATTTTATGTTTCCTGTTTAAAGCTATAATAAACTTTCTTTTTTCTCGTATCAAACAAGTACATAGATGCTCACGAACGATATCAGAATTTTTCATTTGGAGGGAGCCAAATCTAATTTTAGTACGGCCAAACCCTATATATATATAGACCGAGGGAAGCTATCCGCTTGGCCAATGGAGAAGAGAAGACTAGCTAGGGAATTAAGGTCGCTGATAGGAGCCGCAACAAAAGGGAGCGTGGAAAAAATGAGAATGCTTTCACTTTGATTCGTAGATGTGGCCGGTTTGACAAGGAAGAAAATCTAAAGATTATAATTCCACCATGTTGAAGCCATGTGAAAAGAAGAAGAAAATGGAACTGCTAAAATCCTTAAACATCATGAGAAAGAAAAACAAGGAAGAAAATATCATTCTATTGAACAAAAAAAAGTCAATGATAACATAAGGTTGAATACTTATGTAGGCTAACAACCTAAAACCAATGAAATTCTAAAGTTACTAGAATAATTAAAAATAAAATAAAATAAAATTCTCTTGTTAAATAATGAAAATTACTAATTTACCCCTGAAAATAAAGGAAGTACTAATTGACTACTAAAAAAGCCAAGAAATGAGGAAAAAATAATAATAATAAAACCTTGATCAAGGACCCTAGTTGTTACTTGAAATTAGGGTACGACTTATCTTAATCCACTCTCAAAATTTTCTTGTCTTCCTCCCACATAAATACTCACATATATGATGTGTATAAGATATTGTACATAAAAATTAAAAAATTAAAAAAAAAAAGTTATTTAAAACATGAAAATGCCACTTTGTTATTACACCCTAAAAGGCATGTAATAAAACAAATAGAGATTAATTGTTATTCTAAGCAATAAGAAAATGAAACTTTTTTATGAAACTTTTCTTTTCTCCATTACATGACAATTTTATTTATGATACATTGAATTTATATCATTTAAATTGCACGCCATTTTGCTTAAGAAAAATACATAAAAATATTAATAAAACTACACATAATCTCGTTCAGCCTTCTTTCACAGTGCATTTGGGTTCACGAAATAATTAACACGTCAGCTATTAAATAATTAAATTTAATTATAATCAAGGATAGATTTATGTGTTGCTTTGGGGACTAATGTCCCCTCCAAAATTTTAAAATTGCCCTTAAAATTTATGGTTTTTTTTATGAAATATCCCCTCAAAACTAATTTTTTATTCCTAAATTTTTGTTTTTTTTTTTTTTTTTAAAAAAAAAATTGTCCCCCACACTTAAATGTTTGGTTCCGCCCCTAACTGTAGCCGACGTTGCATAGAATATCACGTCAGTTTATAAGGAATTTGAAATAAAAATTGTAGCACATTGAGTATTTTCCAAACTATATAATGGCTTTTGACTTGGATTAAGATTTCTAACAATTTTGTTATCCAAATTTCTAACAGTTCGGGCAACAACTATGAGCCCGATACACAAGGGATGATTTTTCGTCCTCTATCATGCTCTTTTTATTAAAAAAATTAAGTGTTAATACAAAAAAGTCCATCAAATGACATTTTGATGCAGGGACTGTCACGTAATTGGGGCCCATGATTACTAGTTATCAGCACCACGTGTAGGGCAAAGATTGAGTCCCAATTATGCCACAAAAAAGAAGGCCATAAAGTCTATGACATAATGAGAAAGGTAATTTGCAATTTCCCCTCCTTTTATAAAAGTGTGGAAAAGAGAAGTGGGGGCCAAGGAGGCCTAGAAACAACTGAAACCTGAAACTTGTTTTGCAATTAGAGACAGCTGGCCAGATCAAGCACATGATTGCGGGGCCCCCAATTGGTGAAAATTATCATGTCTTTACTTCCACTCGGAGATCACTTAGATTCAACAAGATTGGATGATCATCGCCACTGAATCATATTATTGTCAGCTACAGTCCCTGCTTTTTGCTTATCGGATAATTGCTCAATACTCCTATTTCATTAAACGGGCCCTAACCCTAACACTAATCCGTTCGTTTCGTATTGTATTCGTGACAGGTTTGCTGGTCGTGTAAAAACTTAATAGCTCTGATTTTGAATGTCCATGAAAGGGTATAATGCGTCATTTTTATTTTTCATAGTGTTTAAAATGTTGATCGGGATCATAAATCTATTTCATGATTCATAATAGATTTTACGTATCTAATAGAGTAATGCTATATACCAGTATACCGCATTTTTATCGTACACTTATCTCACAATTCTAACCGGACAGTGTCAATTAACGGTTTAAATTATTAGATTTTTTAACAAAAATTTATTAAAATTGTCACGTCAACATTATATGATAATTGGATAAAAACGTAATTCTAACATACTCTATCTAATATATATATATATATATTGTCAGATCATTTAAAATTTTATATAAGTGTCGGATGCAACAAAACAAAATTTTAACAATCAAATTCCATAGGAAGCATCATATTTATTTGGATTCATACTCTTGATTATGTTCATAGATGGCATTTTAAATCTCCAAATATCACACGTTCTAAATTTAGGCCCACAATAAGAGTACCTTGTGTGCTAAAAGAGAGAACTCGAAAGCTACCCAAGGTGATGGGCGGCATGGGCCAATCGTGAACTCATGAGCATGTTGTAGGGTGCTGAAGGCCCAAAATGAATTTAGGCCCACAATAAGAAGGGGGATGGCCTCGAAGATATTTTTAGGGCCTCTGGTCAGAGTACCTCTCAAATCAATTACTATTCTAGTGATTACTCAAATTAAGCTCCAAATAGTGTGGCTTTCAAGTTTAGCAAGATCCTAATCCCTACCTATATTGTTTCTCGTTAGAGTAATGATACTGTTCACACTCATTTATCATATTGTTATAGTGATTTTAAACGGCTTTTTATGTTAGCCACTTAAATTTGGCCCCGTTTGGTAACCCTCTACACTCAAGTATGAGAGAAATTTTTTTTTTAGTGGTTGTAAAAAGTGATTGTTGTGATATAAAATATAAAGAATTTATATGGAAAAGTGAAAAAAAAAATTGTATTGTAGTGAATTTTTTATTTAAATAATAAAAAAAAAATTATTGATGTGATATAAAAAGTGAAAAAAAGTTAAAGAATTTTTGAAGTTGATATGTTTTGGAAAAAGGGAAGGGGTACAGGAGGTGCCAAACGGGGCCAAAAAAACAAACACGTGTCACGTCACGTCACGTCAGCCAATGTAAAATAAGTGATAAATAGTTGTGAAGAGTTATCTTGGGCCACGAAAGAATTCACATGCAACCTGCTTGCCGGAATAGGTAACTGGGCATCTCAAAATTTATTTAGAGAAGTGAATATTCCCACCATAATAAATGGACTGGTCATACTTCAAATTCAGTTATGCCGTGGATTTAACCGAAGTCGTCTTCTAGTTCAGTTATAAGCCCATAATCGTATCTGGGCTGAGTTCGGATAAATTGTATGGGCTTCCTGTGGGCCGTTGCCACAGCATCCTGGCCTATAGGCCTTCAAAAATAACAAAAAAGAAAGAACTACGCCCACCGTGGGGCTCGAACCCACGACCACAAGGTTAAGAGCCTTGCGCTCTACCAACTGAGCTAGACGGGCTGTTGATTACTAATGACAGGATATTAAAATAAGACTAATAGTTTCGGGATTAAGGAACAAACAAATCGTGGATATCTTTTGTAGGTCTTTGCCCACTTGAATGGGGGAATTGAATTGATTATTGAAACACCAATTTAATTAGTCGATTAATTAGAGATTATTAGGAGTCCAAAGCATAAGCAAATCTAACACCGAGGTTAGAACTTGCTTTGATACCAATCTGATACCAGTCGGGTATGAAAATCTTATGATTTTTCATCAAAGGGGATTCTCTTTTGTCGTTTTTACCATTTAGCACTCTCATACCTAGCAAAAAACACAGGAAGAAGCTTTCTAGAT